>BLKR01009865.1:0-82466 GCA_011170035.1 Teleogryllus occipitalis | reverse complement strand
TACACTATTTTATAACTCAGAACGGCTGTACCGTTTTGGCTGAAAAATTGGTGAGCAGGAAGCTTAGCGCCAGGAGACGGACATGGGATACTGTTTATCCCGTTCGACAGCGTTCCTGTGTGAGAACGCACGTTTTTGCACGTTTTCGCACGTTTTCGCGTGATTTCGCATGTTAGCGGTCATTGTTGCCTGTTGTAACCCATTGTTGTAACGTCGCACTGATAACAGAAGGCGATAATGAAAGCCGCCTTTCGTTCGCCGTTATATCTATATATAGTCGTGTTAGTTACACTATTTATAACTCAAGAACGGCTGTACCGATTTGGCTGAAAATTGGTGAGCAGGAAGCTTAGAGCCAGGAGACGGACATAGGATACTGTTTATCCCGTTCGACAGCGTTCCTGTGTGAGAACGCACGTTTTGCACGTTTTCGCGTGATTTCGCATGTTAGCGGTCATTGTTGCCTGTTGTAACCCATTGTTGTAACGCCGCACTGATAACAGAAGGCGATAATGATAGCCGCCTTTCGTTCGCCGTTATATCTATATATAGTCGTGTTAGTTACACTATTTATAACTTAAGAACGGCTGTACCGATTATGTGCAGTGGTGTGTAATTAAGTATGTATTATAATTATTGGTATGTATTAAGACTAATCTGTGCTGTTGTTTTTCATAGCATTTGCCCCCAAAGAATGAATTCACTCATCTTTTCTATACAAAATAAACAAAAATTAAATTATCTAAAACTATTTGTCAATAGCAAATAAAAAGTTTGGGAGTCCTCTGTTTCTATTATTTACATTTCAAGATTCATAATATCTAGCACTTCAGATCAAATAATGAAGCTAATATTGTTTTGTGAAGTGGTTCAGTACTATGTCAATTTATTATGTACACGTAATGTTTGTGGATCAGTATTGTTCTCATGTTTCAATGGTATGATGAATTGATTTACGTAAACAAATAACTTTTTACATGTAATTTAAACATAAATTTCTGTCGTTTTTGAAAACAATTATAAATACTGGCAATTACGTTTCAGCATATATTTTTTCATTTACTTTTATGATTATGATTCATCAATTGCGTTTTCACATCTACATCTATATTCCATATTTATTTTCTAGCATCTCGGTACGAGCATTCTGGCATGTTAAACTCCGCTTAGAACAGAAAGTCCCGTCAAGGACACGAGTTGACTGATCAATTTCAAATCTTTCTTTATGAATACAATAGAAGAAAAATATAAAAAAGAGTACGTTTTACAAAGTGACAATTTATTGACAGTATAGGAATAATATATAAAACTCCACAAATATAATACAGCGAGTCTACAAGTATTTTAGTTTGTAGTTTAGATTTTTTTATTGTTTCCAGTTATAATTTGAAGAATGTTTAGGAGTTGGAAATTTTTAAAAAATGTATTTTTTTATGCGATGTAGACCGGAAATTTCCAAGTAGGGGTCAAAAGTAGACAGGGCTTTGGGTATGAGGCCGGGCAGAGCATGGCAAGAAGAAGCAGGGAGGAGAAGGGATACAATGGAAGAGGTAGAGATAGGCCCCGTTGCAGGGCATGAAAAGATAGCATTCCTCTTTCTGCCTAATAATTTACTACATATTGACAAATACCCCGAGCAGCTATCAGTACTTCAAGCTAGTCTCTATATATATATAAGAAAGTCGTGTTAGTTACACTATTTATAACTCAAGAACAGCTGTACCGATTTGGCTGAAAATTCGTGAGCAGGAAGCTTAGAGCCAGGAGACGGACATAGGATACTGTTTATCCCGTTCGACAGCGTTCCTGTGTGAGAACGCACGTTTTCGCGTGATTTCGCATGTTTTCGCGTGAAGGTACTTAACTGAAGAGTGCAACCTATGCACCAAAATACAGGAACAATAATGAATGATTAATATACTTAATTTTTTATTTGTATTTTCTAATAAACAATTTAACTTAATAAATTCCAAAATTTGCTTATTTATTGCCTTTAACAGCCGGTCCCTATGATTACAGCTTTGTATTTCCCTCTTAAACAAAAATCAATTCCCAAAAAAACGCTCTGCTACGTAATAGATTTTTTAATTATCTATTTAATATCAGAGCGTTTTTTTAAATTCTTCTTTGTTTGAGAGAAAAACACAAATCTGCAATTGCTTTATTATTACGAGTGCAACAAGGATAGTACAGTTTCTCACAGAGAGTGCGAAGCGAGAAAAAGATGGGACCGGCTGTTAAGGCGGAACAGAGTTCGCCGGGTCAGCTAGTATCTATATATATATAAAAGAAAGTCGTGTTAGTTACACTATTTATAACTCAAGAACGGCTGTACCGATTTGGCTGAAAATTGGTGAGCAGGAGGCTTTGAGTCAGGAGACGGACATAGGATACTTTTTATCCCGTTCGACAGCGTTCCTGTGTGAGAACGCACGTTTTCGCGTGATTTCGCATGTTTTCGCGTGATTTCGCACGTTTTTGCATGATTTCGCGGGTTTTCGCACGTTTTCATGCGTTTTCGCACGTTTTCACGCGTATTCGTATGTTTTCGCGCCTTTTCGCCTAAGTTTTCTGTGCAGAAGCGTTCTGCAGCGGAGAACAAGCAAACAATCAAGCAAAGATACAAATGAAGCTAATAAAAGCGTGTTAAAAAGTGAAGTGAAGTATAATTAGATAGATTTTTTAATTATCTATTTAATATCAGAGCGTTTTTTTAAATTCTTCTTTGTTTGAGAGAAAAACACAAATCTGCAATTGCTTTATTATCACGAGTGCTACAAGGATAGTACAGTTTCTCACAGTGAGTGCGACGTGAGAAAAATATGGGACCGGCTATTAAGGCGCAACAGAGTTCGCCGGGTCAGCTAGTATATATATACAAAAGAAAGTCGTGTTAGTTACACTATTTATAACTCAAGAACGGCTGTACCGATTTGGTGAGCAGGAAACTTAGAGCCAGGAGACGGACATTGGATACTGTTTATCCCGTTCGACAGCGTTCCTGTGTGAGAACGCACGTTTTTGCACGTACGCAGTGCAACAAGGATAGTACAGTTTCTCACAGTGAGTGCGACGCGAGAAAAAAGATGGGACCGGCAGTTAAGGCGGAACAGAGTTCGCCGGGTCACCTAGTATATATATAAAAGAAAGTCGTGTTAGTTACACTATTTATAACTCAAGAACGGCTGTAACGATTTGGCTGAAAATTGGTGAGCAGGAAGCTTAGTGCCAGGAGACGGACATAGGATACTGTTTATCCCGTTCGACAGCGTTCCTGTGTGAGAACGCACGTTTTTGCACGTTTTCGCGTGATTTCGCATGTTAGCGGTCATTGTTGCCTGTTGTAACCTGCGCCTGATAATAAAACAAAAAATGTCGTGTATCACAAGTACTTAACTGAAGAGTGCAACCTATGCACCAAAATACAGGAACAATAATGAATGATTAATCTACTTAATTTTTTTATTTGTATTTTCTAATAAACAAGTTAACTTAATAAATTCCAAAATCTGCTTATTTATTGCCTCTAACAGCCGGTCCCTATGATTACAGCTTTGTATTTCTCTCTTAAACAAAAATCAATTTAAAAAAACGCTCTGCTACGTAATAGATTTTTTAATTATCTATTTAATATCAATTTTTGTGAAATTCTCCTTTGTTTGAGAGAAAAACACAAATCTGCAATTGCTTTATTATCACGAGTGCAACAAGAATAGTAGTTTCTCACAGTGAGTGCGACGCGAGAAAAAGATGGGACCGGCTGTTAAGGCGGAACAGAGTTCGCCGGGTCAGCTAGTATATATATATATATATATATATATATATATATATATATATATATATATATATATATATATATATATATATAATTTCATGAAACAATCATTTTTACAATTTCTCGTTATACGAACGATTAAAAGAATTCTCTAATAAACGCTGTACAATACACGCATTGTCAATAGATAAACTTCCCGAAGGTTGCTGTGATATTTTTTCAAAATATCTTACCAAATTGACAATAGTTAACTTTGACACTAACGCGTACTTAATACGATACCATTTTATTACTTACAATACGCTTAAAATAAAATATTACGTATATATACACTCACCGCCAAACGTGTATGTCTTGCACATCTAATTTACCCTGTCCGCTTTCTGCTCTCTGCCTCCGTACTGCTCCGAGCGTGTCAAGAAACCGCTCGGGAAATCGGCAACCGGAGCCTTTGGTTGGCCCTTTCTTACCAGTAGGAGGGGGAGTGACTCATGCAACGAACGCACGCTGTGAGGATGCCGCTGGGTCCCAGCGGTTTCTTCGACGTTGCCGACTCTTAAGAGGACTGATGTGCCGACGAGACAGCGATTTAACACAGATCTCAACAGAACAGATTATACAGAATCTTGAAAAATGTAGGTCGCTGAAAAAGAATGTGGCCAGACATTATTTTTTAATATAATTTATCTTGACATGTTTTTGCTCTCGAAATTTTTTCGGGCTACCGCCGGTAGTCTCGCTAGCTCACATTATACACCACTGACAGTTCGCTGGGCGGAAAACAGTACGTAGTTCATTGCTGGGATAATTGTGTTCTGGAATAGTAAATACGTGAATTTATTTTGCTTATTCGTCAGTTAATTACTAGTTACACACAAATCAATTATATTTAGGCCGATTAATCTATGCATACGTCTATACAATGCATACGATTATACAATTCGATCATTTTAATTAAATTTATATTTTTTACATTTCTAATATCATATTTACTTTTAATTTAAAAATGCCCTCATTTTGGCACAAATTGAGCCTCATCATGAACCTCAATTTGACCTAAACACCTACTGACAGTTTAAGAGGCCTTGCAAAGCCAAAGGACGTAACTGCCAAAAATGTTATTTTCGAGAAATCAATAAAAATGTATGGTTTCGTATTCATGACATACAACCTGAGCAATCTTCAGATAGATGTTACTACTTCTTGGAAGGTGTTTGGAAAATCGCTCTTTTAACTGTGTATTGGCATCGATTTACAATGAAGTGAGAAAAGTCAAGAGATACCTCCTAATATCGTGTCGGATCTCCTTTTACCCGTCAAAATGCAAAAATTCGCCATAGCATGGACTCAACATGTTATTGGAAGTCCCCTGCAGAAATAGTGAGCCATGTTGCATCTCTATAGCCGTCCGTAATTGCGAAAAGGTTGCCGGTGCAGGATTTTGTGCACAAACTGACCTCTCGATTATGTCCCATAAATGTTCAATGGGACTCATGTCGGGCGATCTCAGTGGCTTATTTATTCGCTGAAATTGTTCAGAATGTTCTTCAAACCAATCGCGAACATGTGTCCCGGTGACATGGCGTATTGACACCCATAAAAATTCCATCATTGTTTGGGAACATGAAGTCATGGAACATGAAGGGAACATGAAGTCATCATTATTTGGGAACATGGCTTCAAATAATTTACATGTAGCTGAACATAACCATCTCAAGTCAATTATCGGTTATTTGGAATAGGGGCCCGAATAAAAACAGCTAACACGATTATGGAGCCACCACCAGATTGCACAGAGCCTTGTTGACAATAAAGGTCCATTGCTTCGTGGGGTCTGCGCCACACTCGAACCCTACCATCAGCTCCTACAAACTGAAATCGAAATTCATCTGATCAAGCCACGTTTTCTAGTTGTCTAAAGTCCAATCGATATGGTCACGAGCCTAGGAGAGGTGCTGCAGGCGATGTCGTGCAGTTAGCAAAGGCAATCACGTCGAACTTCTGCTGCCACAGCACATTACTGCAAAATTACCAAGTTTTACAACACTGTCCTAAAGGATACGTTCGTTGTACGTCCTATATTGATTTCTGCTGTTATTTCACACAGTGTTGCTTGTCTGTTAGCACTGACAAATCTACGTAAACGCCGCTGCTCTCTGTCAGTAAATGAAGATTTCCGGCCAGTTGGTTATCCGTGGTGAGAGGTTATTCCAGAAATTAAGTGTTCTCGGCACACTCTTGACACTGTGAATCTCGAAATATTGAAATCCCTGACGATTTTCGAAATGGAATGACTAATATGTCTTGCTCCAGCTAGCAATCCGCATTCATAGTCTGTTAATTCCCGTCGTGCGGCCATAATCCTTTTAACATTAATAACTTGAGTTCAATAATGAATGCTCTCCCGAAGCACTACTATTTTATACCTCTTGTACGCGAAACTACTGCCATCAGTATATTTATGAATTGCTATCCCACGACTTTTGTCATCTCATAGAATATAATAGTTATATGTGAAAACCTTTGTTTCGAAACTTTTGGTATTAACTCCTTTGGCTTTGCAAGGCGGCATAATTGCGGTGTATTCAGCAAGACGGCTTTGATTGGTTGCAAATTCGATAATTGGCTCATTGATTATAATAATTTAAAATTAACAATCATTGGCTTCCGAGTCGCTCTGGGTCGTCTAGTCGAAATACAGGCATTGTTGCTTTCGAGCTAATTCACCAGGTGACACCAGCCTGGATACTGATTCAAATGGCTGTTAACCGGGGTGTATTACATACGAATTCAACTGAACCATCATACATTGATCTGTCTATGTCAAAAAATATAAAGTTGGCAAATAATGTGAACTATACTTGCAAACAGCTATCACACTTCGGCATCACATCAGGTTTCTGTTTCTCACTGTAGAAGAACTAGTTCCCGGAAGAACAAGCGCTATGCCGCGGGGCATGCGGACTTGTCGAAGACATGTCGAAGGCATGTCATTAGCTTGGTGTTTTGCTGCCCTGAATTGGTGCTTGTGCCTGTAGGAGCGCTTGTTTCCTCGGTAGACATTCTCTCACAGTAGGCAGGGCTGCACAAACCACGTGCGAACGACGATTTGCGACGTGAAAAGTGTAGAATTTGGAATTTTTTCAGCAACTTCCAGTGCGTGCCAGCAGTTAATTTTTTCACAGCACATAAAAGTAGAGAATATCTATCTAGAAAAAATAGACCAGATTTCGGCTAGCACCTGTTGAAAAGTCCCTTGTAAAAAGGGAACAATCTATCTTCTCTTTCGCAATATGAAGCAATGCTCTTAACTATTCTGCCAATCCATTAGCATTTTAAATTAAATTGTTATTCATGACATTTTTTCACATCTACAAAGTTTCTTTTTTACCTTTACAACAATATCACAGTTTGTATTTTAAGTTAATATATAATAAATTTAACTCTCTTCGCGGTGTAGCAAATCAAACACGATTACCCCAAATCTCAAGCCTGCTAGATTATCGATTAATTAATGTTAATAGTCTATAAAAAATTAACATGCCATTGTTTGTATAGTGAAAGAAGATATGACTGTAAGGATGCAATATGCAGCCATTACAAATGAGTTTCCAGCCACCGAACGACCTCGTGCGCATACATGGCACCACTTCAAATGTCCTCCATATTCAAGGTATCAAACATCGTCTAGTATTATGTTTTCAATACAAGTTCCTAAAATTTTGCATTGCAATTCTTAAAAACAACGAAAATGATATTATTACTATTACATTGCCATTATTATCACCATCATCACCATTATTATTATTATTATTATTATTATTATTATTATTATTATTATTATTATTATTATTATTAACATTTTTGCAATGCAAGTAACTTTGTAATAATGAAATATCTTCTAACTTAGTTAAGGTAATTTAGATGTCTAACATGAACAGAGAAAAAGGAAATAAGACTTAAAAACGTCTTCTACTTTTCATTTTTTTTTCATTCGAAGTGTTTGTAAATGAAAGTTACATACCTTTCACCGCAGGAAATACAGTGTGGAGTGCCTAAAATGCTCAACTAGGTGTTTTGGAAACCTAGCTGGTACTTGTTTTAAATGTTCGATTTAAAGAGCAAAATAGTAATAATATTTCCATATTCATATGTCATAGGCATATATAAGAAGTCGATGTGCAATTACTGTCACAAAGTAGAGAGCAGAATTACAAGAGAAATCACGTATGCCGTATATGATCTTCCTTTCCATTTGAAATTGATGACCGCTCCCATACAATTAAACAAACAGAAAATTAATTTCGAATAACACTGGGGAAAGAACATCTAACATCGGATACTTTTTAGTAGAGAGACTTTTAACAGTGTGTAAATAATATTAGATTATTGAAAACTTGCATATTGCTAGCTAAGCTTATCTAGTATAGCATACATTAACTATTTCCCTTAAAAGGAAAATAAACACTCACAAAAAGTGTCAAGCAAATATTCACAGAAAACGGCAGTGTGAAAAAGTCTCTTAAAATCGAACAGAAGTGTGAAGAAATATCGGACAAAATTTTAATACAAAAAGTTGGCATAATATCATTAGGCATTTTCATTCTTCGCAATGAAGTACAAATGAAAATTACGTATAAAAGTGTTACAACCTGTCGTATTTAGGTCGACAAAGATCAAAAACATTTGACTGCCAATTGCTTTTGTCAATTCCAACACAAAATTCGTAAGCCCAACGACAGTATTTTGTGCATTGAAACTTGTCCTCTCCTTACCTGTCACGACCATAGATAAAATGTATGCATTCTTGGTCTTCACTGTCACTATCATCATCATCATGTTGACCCAAAAAGGGCTTTAGGACACCTTCATCCGAGGAAGAATCGGTTAGATGAGCTTATTATTTTCTGCTTGTGAGCCGATGATTTTCCAACATATTTATTCCCTCTTCGTTTTCTTCGAGACAGGTCGGCGCCGTGCTTATGAAGATTGGTGATGTGCTCACGCTAAGCCTTTTCTTATTCCATATGTGTTTCGGTATGTTGGTGTACCAAACTTGGAAGAGTGTTCTTTCAAGTGCTTGCGTGATGAGGTCACCAACACAGCTATCCCAATTGTCCTACCAACTCGTGATAAATGAAATAATTAGAAGCGTTGTCTTGGCCAATATTATTATTAAATACAAGAGCAGCTTTCAATGGCTTAGCCATCATCGTCAGTTACCTGCTGTTTGGAAGCCAGAAAACGACTATTACGCCTATTTATTTGGAATGGCGCTAACGACAAATCACCACTACCACCAACCCTGTCCAATTTCCTGAGCCAGAGGTTGACCATATTTGATATGGTAAAAGACGGTCGCCCATCAATTGGAACTTTGGTATATGTGTCTTAGGGATGCCCCTTTCTTTCTATGATGGTAGATTTAGTGGTAATCTTCAGTGTCTTTGAGTCTGTGGTTAGTACGGCTCCCTCAGCGTTATTATGATTATTTTCACAAAAGGCTAATTATTACCGAAGATATTCGGACTGAAAGGATAGATTCCACATCTTCTGGATTCATATACAGCATTTTCAACTAACAGATTGCCTGTATGCCCCTCCCGTTCCAAGTCTTAGCATATCGAAGAATTTTTTAACATTTTCCACTGTGAATCCCTTTACTCTGGCAATTCATTCAGATTTTCGCCAACGCAAGAAAAATCGAAGAGGGCGCTTCAGAAAATTCTTAAACCATTTCTTTCCCGCTTTAAATATTTCTGTTTCATGGGAATTCTGTAAATTGTTTCTGTTAGCCAGCTGAAATGCTAATTGCTTAACATCAGAAGCTCATAACCTAAATTTCCACCTCTTCCATCAGAACACGATAGTTTGCCGACTCTTCAAGAAGTTGTGAGAGCACATTTTTTGCTCGCAGCGTTGTATTAAATCTTTGCCAGATCACAATTCTTTTTCATTCCTCTTCAACATCTAATGAGAAGTAACACAGAAAAAATGTATCCTAGTAGAGAATAGTCGACAACAGTAGCCCCTTTAATTATTCGCAGTCATGAATATTATTCAATTAGCAATTATTCAACAGTCATGAATAACAAATATGCATCGTCCAACCTCATTCCTCTCTAGGTTTTCCTTCCTAGTGTGCTGCAGTACCGTAACAATTATGAAGCAGCCGCCACTGACTGCCAATTTAACATAATTCACAAGACAATCTTTCAAGCGTGCAAAATCTTATTGTACTGCCCATAAATTCTGATTGCTTTTGAAATGAACAGAATGAATGAGATTTTCCTGAATAGCTCCTTCATGCTGAATAGACTCCTGAACAGACCACTGCAATAAGCTCAATGAGTGTGTCCAGAAAATTACAAAAAAAATGAAATGTTGCATGCCCCTAAATATGTTTCTTATTTACGAGTCACCGTGCTTGATGATGTGGACAAAAAAATGTTTAGACTTTACTTCGCATGCATATGAATAATGTAACTAATAAAGAACAAATATTTCACGAGTAAGTTAATGTTTACTATGTCTTCCAATATATCGTCAGTATAGAAGTGAAACTCATTAAATTAACTTTTGATGTTTTTGAGTCATTAGCATTGCTGCCTTAGTTTTAGAGTCCGGACGTTCAGGCATTTATCTGTACTAAAATAGCGGTGTGAAAAAGGCATTTATTTTAACTAAAATATGGGTGAAAAAAGGTATGT
Organism: Teleogryllus occipitalis; assembly: GCA_011170035.1. Taxonomy (NCBI): domain Eukaryota; kingdom Metazoa; phylum Arthropoda; class Insecta; order Orthoptera; family Gryllidae; genus Teleogryllus; species Teleogryllus occipitalis. The sequence continues at coordinate 71,981 of BLKR01009865.1, read as the reverse complement.
AACGAGACTTACGGGGCAGTTTATTGTAAAAAATCCATAATAATGAAAGTGATTTATTTTTAATCTAAGTCTAAACTGAAAATTCTTCTTAGTGAGGCACTAAATTTCGGTACTATGACTTTGTTTCACTCGAGACGCTGAGTCTTCGAAATGCTATTGTCTCTTTTGAACTCTGGAATGACGAAAGTGAAAACACTATTATTGTTTCCGTTCTTCAAACTTACGTGATCGCCAGCACTTGGAAGGGCCGTTTTATGTAGAGAGAGCTCTGTGCCCGAAAGGGATCGGAGACCATGCTCAAAGGTAAGATGGGATTCTTCATGAGCAAAAAAGCCTGTCGGCATCAATAAAATAGATTGGAAAATCTTGACTGGTATTATGACTTGCCTTGCTTTCTCGAAGCGATTTTAACATTTCCTGGCAATTTCAACAATTCTTGCTGATGTCGTGCCTTCGCATTAGGTATGGCAAAAAAACATGGATGTTTTTAAAACATCGATGTTTTACATCAGAAACATCGATATATTAACATCAATATTTTGATTTCGATGTTTTCTTCACATCGATATTTTGTTGCAAAAACATCGATGTTTTTAATTTTTTAAATAAAAGGGCTTTAAGCGCGTTGTAGTGTAGTAGCAATCCACAGCAATATCGTTATTTTGCGTCATCTTCTTTATCAGCCTGCACATTTCGCCTGTGCAATCTAAGGAAGTTTGGGAACTGCTCGTGTTATGAATGTATGTTATCGCCAGGCGTGTTATTGCCTCAATCGACAGTATTGTTAGAAATGATCCTCAGACGTTTTGACGAGCCGAGAACCAGACTCACTCCATCCTGGAAGTCCCACAATAACATGTGATGTGTGACCAACCATTGCTTTCCAAACTGGCACGTCTTTCACCATATATTTATAAATAAAATATATGTTTTATATGTGCGAGTAAACTTATATTTGTTCAAAATTTATCACCAAATTATTTGAGTGTTTCTTTTTTTGGTCAGTCAGTAGTTTTTACAGCGATATTAGAGAGATGAAGTGCTTGAGTTTATCTGGCAGTACGGACTTTCTCGTATTTTCGTTAGTTCATTCTCTGCGCGAGAGGTACACACGATTTATTTATTTACGTCAAAAGCAGATAAAAACTGTGTATGACGTGCTATGGGGAGAAGTGAATTCTGTGCACGTTTTCAAAATTCTGTGATCCCTACACTAAGCCATATACTACTTGAATTTTGAAAACAAAATTCAGGCAGATGAACTTCGTTTTTTGTGAAATTTAGTTGCTAAATCCAGTTGTCCGGTAGGCAAGTCTATAATTTATATTCTTTTGTAGTGTTTGTTATTATGATTGGTTAGAAGACATTTTGCGACCTTATAATAAAAGGGTTCTAAATTCACTTTTATGGAAAAGTTAGTTATCGAAGTGGTTGGATGTGTCAAAAGTATTTCTATTGGCTGCATGAATCTGAGGTGTCAATTTCGCTTTACCTTCGACAGTTTTGTTTTTATCTTCGTTATAAATATAATAGGATAAATTTTAAAATATACGCCATCATTAATGAGTTTATTTTTCAACCAATGCTTTATTATGTTTTTTAAAGAATTATTTTTGTTATTTTGATTGCATTTTATGGTATATCTAGAATTTTGGACAGAATATTAAGATATCAAATCTAAGAAAAATATAATTTATACTACAATAATACAAAAAATACTACTTAAATGTTTATGAAATGTATCACATACGATTCAGATTTTACAGATTGTACTTCGATGGTGTATGAATGGAAGTGTCTAAATGGTACAATAGCGAAACACGATGTTCTTTATTGTTAATTTTATTCTTTACATTCGATAATAATTTGTATTAACATACTACTAACAAGCTGGCAACCAAACAATAAAATATATCCCTTTTACGTACTGTAATTAAAAATGGATTGGAAATAGCATGTTTATTAGTCTATAATTAAAACATCGATGTTTTAAACAACGATGTTTTTTCGTCGATGTTTAAAACATCGACGAAAATACTTTAGCGATGTATCGAAACATCGATGTATCGATGTTTTGGTAAAATTTGCCATCACTACTTCGCATGCAGTGTAAGGCAAAATCCGACTGTGCTTTGGGATGTCCAGGCTTACAGGTATCCATCTTTGGACCTGATTAATTTATTTTTATTTGTGTGCCACTTAAAAAATGCATATATTACTGTTTGTTTAAAAAATATTAATGTTTATCTTCTACCTAGCAGAAGATCTCGGAAAAGACAAATTTAACAGAACTTCTACTTGATTTATCTCAAAGTACAGTACTAGACTTAGTGAGTTTCACTCGTATACCGACAATATGGCACTACCACTTTTTATTTCAATGATAATCGTATTTATCAACGTATATACATGGTTCGTTCAAATAAATTTAAAAAATCTTTGTTGAATTTGACTATAAAAATTCTTTAAAAATAAGACTTGTTTTGTCTTTGTAGGCATCAAAATCGGAATATACATCAAACAATGGCTGAACTCAGCAGTGAAGTTCAAGTTAAACTTGGAGCAACATTACGACAAAAAATCTGGACTGGTATTCCATGCAATTGTCATACTGCAAATCCTGAAACACACTGGAGCAAAGGTACTTTGGGAAATAGTAATGATGCATTATTACATTCATGTTCTCAAAAACTAGCACTGTTGCAACAAAGTTACAAACAACATAAAGCAAAAGATGAAGCCAAATCTTTGCAAAAAAAATTATCTCAAATTCGCAAATATGCAAGTAAAACACAAGAGTCAGATACAGATACATCTCCAGCAGCAGATGATGCTGATACAGAAATGTATGAAATTCAAAAGCAATCCAAGAAGAAAGTAAAACCCAGACGATCATCAGCAATATCTACAACTAAAAAGGATGAATTGTCTACTAATAAATCTGATAATAAAATTGATGCATCCAAACCATCTGAAAATAGTACATCTGCTGGAAAAACATCTGTTAAAAACAAATCCAGTAGTTTGAAGTGGAAATTTCGAAAAGGAGGGCTTGTTGCCACAGCAGTATCAGGAAACTCCCACAAGTATGAATTGGAAGATTCAGGTTCGGAATCAGATCCCAATTGCAAGCAAAAAGGAAGTGGCAAGAAGAAAAAGAAAAGGAAATGTAACACTGCCCGCAAAACAAAACGTCAATCTTCTGCCACAAAGCAATCTCCAAAAAAGTCTGTTAAAGCCAATCAAGTTTAGATACTTATATTTACCACTGATAACTTTTCTGAATTATTAGTGTATACTGAAACATATACAGGAAACACTAGTTTTAGGTTTTGTACAAGGTAATATGAACATAAGTATTTTATACATTTGGATACAATATAATGACAGTGTCTGTAGTTCAGATCTTATAAATTAGAAGTAATTTTAATATTGCCAAAGCCGTGTTCATAATAAAATAATGTATAAAGGATATGACTGACAAATAGCACTGGGGTTCAGTCACACTGTCAATTTTTAAAAAGCCTTTCTGTTTATTATATGTATTTTACTTTGTTGTATTATATATTATGTACGTTTCATGTTCTTCCTCTTTGATTTGTGACATTACAGTGTATTTTATGGCTCAATTCTAAAGCCCACAAGAATGTTCACAATGTATTTTATCTTCCATTATGAATTAGTTCCACGATGACACCACTTGATGTTCATTGAAAATGAGGAATTGTTCTCAGAAGTGATGTCCACAAAAATATATAATGTGAAAATAAAAAATAAAATTCTTATTGCATTCCTTGAATTCCTCCTCCTTTTTTCGTTCTACAGCCCTCTTCAGCCCAAGACCGCTTTCCGGGGGTTTCCTAGACCAGTGGGATTGTCCATTCGAAGATAAGCGATCAATCCATCACTCAACCCTACTTAGGGTGTGAATGGGCAACTGCAAACGAAAGGAAGGATTGCGCGTGGTCCACGGCGTTTTCTAGGGTGCTGTGCTGGCATTCACCTGGAAGCAATCAAGAAAACCATAGAAAATTATTGATCAGATCAGTTAGCCTAAGACTTTGATTCTGGCAGGCACCACAAACTGACTGATATTAAATTTACAGACGAATCTCTGGCACCCCACAGATTCCTAATGGCGGATACCTACGACTACCCTATGATGCTCGAGCTTATGTCTTAATACTCCCCGCTATCATTGTTGGTTACTTAAAAAATTAATAATAAGGGAAAATTTAATAAAGGTGAAAACACTATTGCAATAAACACTTTCAAATAAGGACTAAACACTTTCAAATACACTAAACCTTTCAAATAAGAACAAATAGAAAGGAAAGTGATAATATCATGAAACATACATATGAATTGCGACATCAAATTATAAGCACATAGTTTCAATAAAAGCCAAATTTTTTAGTTATTTCATTTTGCTTCATATATCAATAAACGTCCATATCATCTTCTGAGTAATGGAAATTAAAAGAATTAAAAGCTAAATAATTGCTGTATCTCAGCCTACAAAACTAATCAGTGTCCTTTATTCATAGAAATTTCCGACTAAAATATTATATATATTGTCGCCAGATGTTTATTATCAACCCTTGTATATTTCGAATGGTGATAAACTGTAAACTGCTAGAGTGTACAGAAATTAATATAAGAACAATGCACAGAATATTAAAATGGCCTCTTCAATAGTAATTGCATACCCACATTCATTCGATTTGCTGAAATAAGAGTTTAACTCAAGAGTCCCTAAATGTTTTTAAACGTTGCTGCACAGTTCGACTAAATTGGAAGAATCCCAAGGCGACTTTTCAATTATTAATGGCTCACTGGATTATGAAATAATTATAGACGTTGTCTTTGCCAGCAATATTATTTATTGAAAGAGAAAACGACTACAAGGTAGAGTTCTTTCAAAATATACAGCAGGATCTCAAAAGACATTCTAAAGAATTCAAAGGGTCTCAAAGGATCTATCAACTTTTTTCCACATCATTCTCGGTTAATATTAACAACCAGCCATCAGAACGTCACTCTCAAGCCATTGACTTGCAAAACAATTCTCAATTATTAAGTCCTTTAGGAAATAAATATTAAACACTACTAATATTCACAGAAATAAGTAGAAAACGCATAGAAAAATCATGCTCAAAATCGAAAGATATTCTTCTGTTGTTGAGGAAGATTCCCAGTTCACAAACAGCAGTAGCAGCAGGAGTGACGACGACTATCACAATATCAGTATAAAAGTTTATCACCAGAAATAATTGTGGTTCGAATTCTCACTCACGCTTGTTTGCCTAACGACGCAAAATCACGAACAGGATAGACACTGTGAGCTCTGCACGCGATCACACACAGATTCAAAAGAAAAATTCTTTCAAAGCGGTCAACATTTTCACATAAAAACACTGGACTTTTCAAATGCACATTGTGAATGAATACACCTTATATCATACAAAATAAATTCGCAAAACATTCTAAATGGAGAATATTTTTAAATGAAATAATTTTATGAATTTCGCGTGTTACTGAAAGTACACAACTTCAATTATTGACGGTATATAATGAATACTTTTTTATGTTTGAGGAATTAATTTTCATTGTACTATGGTTTGTTGTTTCAAAATGTACACTTGAAGAGTACTTTGAGTAAAGTTGGCCGTTCTGAAAGAAAGTCCCTCCTGTTCCTCTTCAGCACACGATGTGTATAATAATCTTCCCGGCAGCAGTTATTCTGCGAGTGTCGTGAATATGTGTGTGTGTGTGTGTGTGTGTGTATGCGTGCGTGTGTGTAAGATCTTTCTTTATTGCAATATATACCAGAGAAGTGAAAAGTATTATCACTAGTAGCAGCTATAAGAACTAAGATCATGAAATGAACTCATGTAAAATGTGTCCAAACAATAGTGCTTGTTGCAGAATGCTGGAGTGCGATCACCGTATTTTCGAAATCTAGTTCGGTTTTGTTTTGTTTGAATTCCATTACCAGCAATGCGGAACTAATACAAAAACTAGAGTGTCCATTGTAAATCAAAGCAAGAAATGTGCGCAGGAGATAAACAAACCTGACAGGGACACTACGCACAAAATTATTTAAGTAGTATTTGAACGTAGACTTTTATTAAATTTAGTTTTAATTAATTTAAATAAATTGCTTACTTCATTATGTATTAATTAATTTATTATTATATATTGTTCTGAATTTTGGAAATTACATGCGATGGAGCTGCAACCACCAGTTTCTTGAGGCACCAGATGCCACTGAATACAACGCAAAATTTTTTCAAGAGAAAGAAATTCCTCTTTGCAGTATTTTGAGAGCTGTCACTGATGGTGCTCCTGCAATGACCGGGCGACATAAAGATTGACTAGCGCATTTCAAACAAGTAGTACCAAATGTACTCGCTGTACATTGTATTATTCTTCGTCGGCATTTAGTTGCCAAAAGTTTGAATGAACCCCTGCATACGTCGCTCCATTAGGAATTAGTGAAATCAATAAGATTAAACGCAATTCATTGAATGGCCGATCATTTGCAAACTTTGAAGAGGAAATGACGAAAATTACAACTGCTACACTGACTTCAATTGGCTCTCTAAATGTATTTGATTCAATATTTCTTTTCATTCTATTGGACTCAGTAGTGAACTTTCTTGAAAACGGGGGAAAATTGCTTGAAAACCTGATTCTATCAAGAAATGACAACACTTACTTGACAGACCCATTTAAAATATTTTATGTAGTTAATTTAAAATTGCAAGGTGATGAGTTTAACTGAATTAGAACAAAAGCGTCATAGCTGTTTCTGCAGGAAAACGTCTTCTATTCCAAAGAAATCTCGGTGCATGTGAATACAAACACTTTCCCACATTATCAGATATCTCTGCAAAACAGGAATATTTATTTACGGACGTTCTTCATCTTTATAGTTCGCTCGACGGCGCATAGGTCTTCTACGAACACCGAAGAAACCGATGGAAGCCAGCGGCTACTCCTCCGTCGACACAGCCTGCGTTCACTGCATGACTCAGTTCCCCTCCTATTGGTAAGATACGGGCCACCCAGGAGCTCTGGTGTCCGATTTCTCGATCGGTTTCTTGACATGTTTGGAGCAGTTGGGAGGCAGTGGACAGTAAACTTAGGGAGTACGTTCGAAGGATGTGCGCTTCCGTGCAAAACTTGATACGCTTAAGCCTAGCGTGTACTATGCCGGTACGGCACAGACGGAATGGACGCATTTTATAAAAAGTTGATTCACATTGTTTCAGTAAGGGTGCGCGCATTAGGCCGTCACAGAGGGGGCTGGACGATCCGCACCTTCTTGTTTGCAAAAAGTTCGGAGGAAAGATCTGTACATCCTGACGTGCCGTTCCATCCCTACCAACGTCATCAGCACGTGCATCAAATCGGATCGTTTGATTGATTCTTAGTGATTCCGGGCGCGTCTTCTAACGAGGTATTAATCCCGTAAGTGTAGTGCATGATTTTCATCGGGAGTAGGCGGTGATCTTCCCCGCTGGAGGGCGACACCCGGCGCCGACCTATCGTTGACGAGTGGGGTTTTCCCGAACCAGGTATCTCCCACCAGCGGGGCACCGCCCCAGCCGGGACAAGCACTGATCCCCGACCGGTCTCCCGGCATGTGTGGTAGTGTAGGGCATGTTAGAATAAGTGTGTGTGTGTGTAAGGAGCGAGGATAGGACAAGGAAGAGGAAGAAAAGATTGATAGCGATCCGGGGCCCGTTTGTTAGGGTACTGCTCCGGCATTCACCTGGTGTTAATCGGAGAAATCACGGAAAACAACCGATCGGTGCAGCCGGGCGCTAGAATTCTCTTCCAGACTGCAACTGAAATCGACCTAGCTGACAAGCTAGTGTCGAAAATCCTGCCGCCGTCGGGACTCGAATCTAGGACCTCCCGGTGAAAGGCACTGCAGTGAGATCGGCACGGTCTTTCCACTGTTCCAGTTAGTAGTTATGTGAAGTATGTGGAGACAACATGGTCCAATATAATTATGATGATCCAAAATTATCCCGAGTCGTACAAGTTGATATTAAGTTTTATTTAATGTATTACCCAACACTCGGAAGTGTAATGTAGTTGGTTAGCTAAACTATCTGTAATAAGGTGTAACATTAGCCAAATTCAAAATACTAGAAAAAATGGGTACATTTGTGCACAGTGAATAAATTATACATTTTTAAATCATAAGTGGGTTTATTAATCAATGTAAATTAATTTTGTGTCTTATTTGCATAAATTATTTTGTCTTCTTATTGAGTCTTTACCGATTATTTTCTTAAGTTTCCAATTGAATTAATGCAATAACGATTATGTCCCTTGATTGCATATATATATATATATATATATATATATATATATATATATATATATATATATATATCATAACAGTAATTGAACTTCAAATTTATCTTTAGATATTAAAGTATCGAAATAATTTTTGAGCTTCCAGCTGGTCGAGAAATTTTCCTTATATAATTCTCTTTCTGTTTATATAATGAACCTAGAATTGGCTTCCTTCAACTCCTTGCCTCATTTTCTTCTTCCGCTTTTAAAAATAAACACAATGCAATTGCTTCTTCACTTAACATCATTAAGCCGTCGTGCACAATACAAGTCACGGAGCAAGCCAAACTGACTCCAAAACTGTCCGAAGTATCAATTCCGTCCCGTCTGTCCGGGCCTAGTGCGCTAAAAAACAAAGAAAATACTTGTCTCGTCCCATCCGACTGAGGCCTACAGACCCAGCTCTATCGACTCAGGCCCTATCGAAATTATGCGTGTTTTAGGTTTTAAATTGAACATATCAAGTATATGTTAGTATCAAAATATACTATTCTCAATTTAGTCAAATATTGTTTTGAAAACATGTCACAGTAAACTTCGGGAAATTTGTTGACAATGAGCGTATTATAGTGTTTATTAGATCAATTTTAAGTTGTAAAAATGAACAAACTACACCGCACATAAATTTGTCAGAGGATATTAAAGAAAGACGTGAGTCCAAATGTCATTTCTCGTCGCATTTGTATGATAAATGGAACTGATTGTATGGTAGTTCCAAATTATCTAATTATTTATCATTTATATTAATTGTAAGTTCAGTGGCAATACAGCTCATCAAACCAGTTTACACGACTGCTCTGTGAAATAGCTAATTTACTATCAAAGAAAAGGAACAGACTAAACGTGGCGATCTGCAATTGATGTTAACGAAGTTGGAACCCGACATTGACAAATTGTTAAAACTCCATCAGCCTCAACCATCTCATTATTTATTTATTACTAATTTTGAGTTTAACTCAATACTTTTAATCCTTACTTATTTTGTTTACTATTAAAGACGTTAGTAAATAATTTTACTGGACATTTGATTGTTTTATTAAATTCTACTTTATTATTTTAATAGATAAACGTAAATTAGGAACAGATAATATACAACAATATTCTGTCATTTCCTATAAAATTAATACTTTGGACTAGGGGCGTTGGAATTATTACTTTCTATAGGGGTGGTTCAGAAAAGGTTGAGAACCTGTGATATATGTGTCACCTTTGAACAACAACAACAAAGTAGAATTTATTTGTTTTTGTTTGAAATTTGTTATTTTCGTTTGAAAAATGTGCACTACGTCCGCCAGGATTATTATATCTTCTATATATATATATATATATATATATATATATATATATATATATATATATATATATATATATATATAATATATATATATATATATATAAATATATATAAAATATATATATATATATATATATATATATATATATATATATATATATATATATATATATATATAAATATATAAAAGAAAGTCGTGTTAGTTACACTATTTATAACTCAAGAACGGCTGTACCGATTTGGCTGAAAATTGGTGAGCAGGAAAGCTTAGAGCCAGGAGACGGACATAGGATACCGTTTATCCCGTTCGACAGCGTTCCTGTGTGAGAACGCACGTTTTCGCGTGATTTCGCATGTTAGCGGTCATTGTTGCCTGTTGTAACCCATTGTTGTAACGCCGCACTGATAACAGAAGGCGATAATGATAGCCGCCTTTCGTTCGCCGTTATATCTATGTATAGTCGTGTTAGTTACACTATTTATAACTCAAGAACGGCTGTACCGATTTGGTGAGCAGGAAGCTTAGAGCCAGGAGACGAACATAGGATACTGTTTATCCCGTTCGACATCGTTCCTGTATGAGAACGCACGTTTTTGCACGTACGCAGTGCAACAAGGATAGTACAGTTTTTCACAGTGAGTGCGACGCGAGAAAAAGATGGGACTGGCTGTTAAGGCGGAACAGAGTTCGCCGGGTCAGCTAGTATATATATATATATATATATATATATATATATATATATATATATATATATATATATATATATATGCATTGTCGCCGTACAATAAAATGTACTACATTGGCTGTAAAAAAATAAAACGTGAAAAATGTTCAAAGGTGCCCGAGCCTTCTCGTTTACCCAGCATAGTGAGAGCTGCGCAATGATACGCAGGTCAGCTGGCTCCTCCCCTCTTGGTGACAGACAGTTCCTGGTCACTTGATGTTTCCGTCAAGTTCTAATTCGGTTGAAGTGAATATAAAGCTTCAGTATGTGCCGCATTGCGTGACTTGTATTGTCGGGAAATATATTAAGTGTTATGTTTGTTCTGGGAATGGGCGGTGCTATAATTGCTCTGCATTTCATTTAAATTTGGCGCCAAACCTCAAATAACTATAAGCTATCGTTCAAACAAATTCGGGATAAAATCGTGCATTTCAAATATCACGTTTTTAACCCTTTAACTGCTAGGGACCGGCAAACTGTGAATCACGCGTCATGCGTCATGCTTCTCGCTGCGGGCCCCGTTGTGAGCTGAGCTCTCCGGATGGAACTGCCCGCGCGGTGATAAGCATTTCTCGCTCACCTCGAATAGCGCGCGGTCGAACATAATGATAAGTGATAATGGTAAGTCGAATACAGCGATAACCATATTTACACACAGAAAATACTCCAAACAGTTCAAAGACCACACAAGTAAATACATTTGGCAGAAAATCAAAGCGGGATTGCAGAGAGAGAGAGAGAGAGAGAGAGAGAGAGAAGAAAGAAAACAGCGGCCGAAGTGTTAAAGCGGCCATAAATTTATTTTCGAGGCGCAGCCCTGGAAGGATACTACTTCTCAAACCAACAATTAGTCGCACTCTACGGGTGTTTACAGAATTTGAAACTTGGGTTGTTCTCGTATAGAGGGCTGTCAACCTAACACCGCAATCTATCTCGCACGCTTTTTGTAGCAAGACCAAACAAATATAAATCGCGGTTTCGCGTACGATCTCGTCCAGAGGCTCCCAGCAACAACATGATTGAGTGTAAGAACACGTCCAGAGGTTACCACGCACGTAAATATTTTGCGTATCAACTCGTCTTGCGCGGTCAAAGGGTCAAGTAGTATTTTTCCCCTCAAAAACCCGCGGTCCCCATTGCAGAGTGAAAAACCAACTCAAGGAATATTTACATGTAACACAGTTCGCAGTGTTATCAGGGCAAAGCAAGGTCCAGGCAAGGTCGCGAGCTGAGCCTCACTGTCGCATACAAAGCAGGAAGCATTTTCATTGATTGATTGGTGTTTCCGGGCGCGTCAACTGCTTTGGTCATTAGTCCCGTAAGTGAAGTGCAAGTTTTTTATCGGGAGATGACGGTGATCTTCCCCCGCTTGATGGCGAGATCCGGCGCCGACGTACCGTCGGCTAGTGGGGTTTCTCCCTAACCAGGACTCTCCCACCAGCAGGGCACCGCCCCAGCCGGAACAATCTCTAAGCTCCCGACGGGTCTCCCGGAATATGTGGTAGTGTAGTGCATGTTAGTGTGTGTAAGGGGCGAGGATAGGACAAGGAAGAGGAAGGAAAGACCGCGCGCGGTCCGTGGCATGTTTCTTAGGGTACTGTTTCGGCATTCGCCTGGTGTTGATCGGAGAAACCACGGAAAACTACCGATCAGAGCAGCCGGCCTTTAGAATCCTCCTCCAGACAGCGATTGAATTCGACCTAGCTGAAATTATTGGAAATATTTATTGTTGATATGTGAAAGTGTGAAATATGAAACTACAACGAATTATACATATTTGATTTGGACACCAAGTATAATTGCTTGTAGAGCTGATATTGTAATTCGCTTTGCTACGATATAATCGCAAATTTAGAGTTTTGCTAACACAAAATTATGGCACTGAATTGTTTTTGTTTGATGACAGCAATAAACTATTTTTAATTAACTATGTTTAATTGAAGACTGTTCTATCAACGCTAAAATAAATTATTCTTCAAAAATCATGATTATCTTCGGCTCTTCTGTCATGCTACATTATATATTTCTAATATCAAATCCACGAACACTATTTTTTCATCGTTTACGACATCGTATAAAATATTAAGCCCTTTGCATTCTATTTAACAAGGCCCTAGATAAATTCATGATATCCCGTTCGGGATATCCCTTGTAGCTTGAAATACGGGACATCACCCATTTAAATAAGTGGGAAAATGATTTCACAGCATGGATCACTGCATTAGACGCCCCGGCATTTAATCTACCCGCCGCGCCGTGACGTCAGGCTTCTCCCCTCTCCGCAAATATTCCTACCCCCTAGTACTTGTACTTCCTCGATGGAAGCCGTCAAATGATTTATTGCTAATTAATTGCTACGTATTTTCGGGGCGAAAACGGGTGTGAACTGGATGGACGCGTCAAGCTAGCAACACACACGTTATTTACGACCCGAATTTAACTTGCCTGCTGGATTGACGTGTCAAGCACCCATTTTCGCCACGAAAATAAGTGGCAATTAATTCCAAATTGGAGTAATTAGTTAGCAATAAATCATTGGAGAGTTTCCGCCCGGCTACGACCCGAATTTAACTTGTGAGTGCTGACATCCAGCTCACACGTTTTCGCCACGAAAATACGTGGCAATTAATTCCAAATTGTGACAATTAATTACCAATTACATAGCAACAAATCATTTGATGTTTCATTCCGGTATGCTGACATGCTGTTCCAGTTTGCCGCAACTCGCAAGCACTGCCCATGCTTGCGCTATGCTCGCCAACGCTCGTGAGCCACCTGCGCCGCCGTAGAGCTGTGTAGCGTCCGCTACTGAAACGCACGCGGCAGCGTCGTGCATAGCGGGTATCGTGGATACGTGCAGAATGCACCACAATGGGCAGGAAGCGAGGGAGGCCGAGCCCAGAGTGCAGTTCGAGAGGGTACACGTCACACTTGTGCCAATGTGTCGCAAGACCCGGCGGGGAGTGTCATCCGGCGGGTGGCGACGCAGCCTCAGCGAGGCTATCAAGGCCCTGAAAAGAGTAGCTTTTGTTCCTCGAACTTTGTCGCGAGACGCCACTGTGCGTAGGAGGCCGCAAGCTTGCGGGTATGAGCGCCAGGCACATGTTAACGGTACATTCGGCAGTTAACAGATGCTAACGGGGAGCAAATGCTTCTGTAATACATTGTAGGGCAGTTGTGTATATATGTAAATAATCTGTGTATATACCAAAGCCATCTTGTCTGTGGTTTGTTCAACCCACGTCACAGAAGGTTCGTCCCAATAGTATACACCACCATTATCATTACCGGTGTATGACCCCGTGTTTTACTGAAAACACCTTTTCAATTTCTTAATTTTCCCCTCGTGTGTCAAAGGACGTTAAAAAATGGTGCTAGTCCAATTTCCTGCTAAGACTCATTTTCGGCAAACTGAATTTTCGAAAATTGCCAAAGTTAACGGTGCAAACATACAATATTATTAAGAGATTTTTTCTTGAAGATCAGTTCTAAAAAAAATATCTTTAACAAAGGTCATGTACAATTAAACTACTAGTTTTCGTGCAATGAATTTAATGCAAATTGTGGAAAGCTACTGGTTGTGCTCCCAGTTCATAAGAGTTTTTAGATGATGTTAAGGGAAGGGAATAAGAAGGGAAGATCTTGGGTTGTACATGGCCTGTTCTGTTAAATATAATAAAATGCAAGAAAATAACAATCATATCTCAAATTTTACTTCTTCCAACTGTGTCAGTGTTGAACATAGCAGGAACCACTTCTCACAAAATTCATAAACTGATCAATGATTTACAATTAAAAATTAAAGTGTTTTAATATTTCAAATGATAAATAGTAAAACCAGAGTATAATATACAAGTTTGTCAAACCTTATTAGCACACCAGAAACATGTCACAATTTCTTCTTGTCATTTTTTGATGACAGAAGGCACTGTTAGGTACATGTACACTAAAAATATCTTACAAATAGTTCATTGCATCATTCATAATTAAAACTTTATGTAACCACTATGACTTCTTTCAATATGCAAGTCATTTATGAAGTTTTGTTTACTTCTCCCATTCTAAACATGATGTAAAAATACATACACATTTGAACTATAACACTAATTTTAAATTAAAAACAAACTAATTTGCATTGTACAACATAAACATTGTAGTCTGTAGAAATTAAGCTAAAGGTACAAAAAATAGATGTTGGACATACAATAACATGATCAAAAGAAAAGAGATAGAATGTTTCAAATTTCATGTTAGGAAAACACTTAAAAAAGTTGAGCTCCAATTGTGAGAAATAGATTATTCCAATTCTTCATAATAAATATATTTACTCATAAGTGATTTTCAACTTCACTTTTTTCTTCAATGCTTCACATTATGTTGGCGAGCATACTCCCATATGAATATTGCTCCAGTAACATGGACATTCAATGATCGTATGACTCCTTGTTGGGGTACCTCAACACACATATCCAGCAGTGGCAACAAATTCACTGGTATTCCTTCCTTTTCATTCCTTTTAACAAAACAAACAAAATTTGGATACATAATTTAAAAGAAAAAAAATTTCATACAATGTCAAATTTAAATTCAATATTTATAATTCTAATTCAAGAAGGTGTGAACACCCAAAATGACATGAATAATAATTCAGTTCATGAAATGGTTTTAAATACAAATTAGTTTTAAGTACTAGTCAAGTAATTTGAGTGTTGCCAAACCAATGGGCATTCACAGTTTTTATTAACTTGACAACCTGAACTAAAAATGTGAGCTGCAAAGTTTACGGACGGTAAAAGGATGTGCTCCACTTTTATTCACAAATGAAAAGAAATTCCATCAATCAATTTATTCAAAATTAAGTAACATGCATACCTACCCCAGCAATAATAGAGTTCTTTTTGGAAATTTCACTTTACTCAAAAGAATACTGTTAGCTGTCTGTTCAGCTCCTACGATTGTGTATCCCCTACATTTCATATCTTCCAAATATAATGCAAGGTCATGAGGTTTAATCTGAAAGAAAAATTATTGTTCATACCAACACATAGCTAGCAAGAGGGCTACAGGGGTAAAGTCTGTCTCCCCAAGATAAAATAAAATACACCTTCTTTTGAACTCTTAATTACTGTGGTGCTATATGTGTCCTATATGCCCAATTAAAATATTTTTAGGAATGAGTAAAGATAGTGATTTTGTACTCGGTGAATAACCACAACACATCCTAATTGTTCTCTGAAAAAATCACACCATTACTAAAATTCTCAATGTCCTTAAAATGTCTGTCTGTCTGTCTCTCTCTCTCTCTCTCTCTCTCTCTCTCTCTCTATATATATATATATATATATATATATATATATATATATATATATATAGTGACGTAACGGGATGCTCGCGCGGCGACGTGGCGTCCGCCGGGCGGAGGGCCGTACTTCAAGGTTTGCAAGATAGTTTGATACCTCCTGTAACGGAAGTCAGGGACCGGGGGCGGGGGGCGGGGGCGGAGTTCTGGCCCTGGCTGCTCCCACGCTTCCCGAAATGGAAACCAACAACACAGAAGTAATATTCCTAGTACAATTCTGAGGATTATAAACAACCAGCTTTTTTTTAAAAAAACGAAAATCAAATTATTTAATTTCAACAAATAACTCAGTCATTTGGAATGAACATTATCCTTCCATATGATCTGTACAACAATCATGTGCATTTGCACCAAACGCTTCAGAACTGCACATTATTTAACACAATTCCCTTATTTCCAATAAAAATGTATATCCAAATTTGATCAATACACAACAGAAATGTAAGCAATTAAATGTAAGCAATGAAATAAACATTCCGCACCATTTTTACAAAAATTGTAAGGAAAAAGAAGATTCAAAATTGACAAAGCTTTTCATTGCTTTTGTTAAATACTCAAGACACTTTGGAGTATCATTCCCCAAACTCTTAAATGATAATACTAGTTCATTGCCATACAAGTAATCATTGCAACATTATGCCTTCCTTACCCTGCAGGGTCACAAAGCAATCCTGTCAAATGCTGATACTACATGCCATGAAATCACATCATACAAATTACAATCAGAAGAAATTCATGGATACACATTTTGCTGAAACATTATAACATTAGAAATAGCTGTGTAACTGTCCTTCCACTCCGCTATTTATATCACAATCTGTGATATTGGACAATCTCCAATAAAATATTGCACTACACAGAGAAACTGCAGTATCTCATTTCTCACTGCCTTCACTCCACTCCTACCGTTTACATCCAACTGGTTCGCGACACATCTGGTCGACCCCAACCCTACTTCCTCCCCTCCTTTCTTACTCCACACTTTCCCCCCTTTCACTGCCCCTCCGCTACGGCCGATACTGCCGTCGGGGGGGGGGACCACGAACTGCGCCCTCGCAGGCGCGCGGCTTCCCATACCAACAACAGTGGCGACAGCCCACACACACACACACAAATATATATATATATATATATATATATATATATATATATATATATATATATATTGTGATGTTCGTGGCCTGGCCACTAATTCCACGGCGCCCACGCATCTATAGACGGCGACGGAGCGAATAATAACATCGCAAGAGCAGCACGGAAGAAAAAAGGCGCGACCTGTCGGTGGCGGCCAGAAGCAGCGGCGGGGTAATTTCGACGGAGGGGCGGCGCATAGGGGCTCTATGACGTCAGGGCCACATTTATACGGCGGAGCGGCGAAAAGCTGCCTTCTTCTCGATTTGGACGGCGACGTGCGAGGTACTAGTTCTTCTTGGTTCAGACGGCGACGTCGCGAGGTACTATTTTTTCTAGAGCTAGGCGGCGACGAGCGAGGTATTCCTCTGTAGTAAAGACGCGGAGTCGTAGAGATCATCACGAGCAATAGTGGAGGAGAACGTTGCAATATTGAGGCGGCGAGAAGTAGCAAGTTAACATTATAACGAGGCCGCATAAAGTAAAGTAAACGTGATTGTGAACAATATCATAGTCAACGCCCTGGTAGGAGCGACACGTGCTGTAACACGCAAGGGACGGAGCAGTACGCGTGCACGTGTCCTGGATCTGGTGGCGAGAGCTTAGAAGACTGGTGCGAAAATCTGGTAACGGACTGCAGAGACGGCTTCGAGGACATAGGGAACGCGAGTGGCGGCGCGGCTGGCGGTGTACAGCTACTTCGACACGACGGCGGTGCGTAACCCGGGGCCTTGGGCGGCGGCAAAGGTAATTTGTAACTGAGTAAACCAGAGTGGGAGACCGGATTTTAGAAGGAGTGAAATGAAGAACCAGATCATTGAAACTTTGTAAAATCACCTGAAATTTGTGTCATGACAGCATAAATTTACCTTGTATAGCGGTAATACTTGCAATAGAATTCAATCCAGAAACTGTGTAAACTTTATTAGAGTTCCTCATTTTTATTGTATAAAATTTGCTAACGAGGAAAATATTTAATGTAAAGTAGCAATAAGATATTGAATAGCGTTTCATTGTAATTAACCCCAGGAGTATTGGGAAAATTTAGTTTCCATTAAGTTCATAACTTAGCAAACCGTGCACGGGTGATAGAAGAATCAGACTCGATATAGCGAGCACATTGTTAAGTAAATTTTGTGTTGTGTTGTACATCTTGATTTAATTCTGAATTTGAATGTTAAGTGTGAACAATTTCTCATGCCATATTACAGAATATACTGTCATTTTATCTAATTTTGTGTCTGGGTGTGTAACTTTCTCATACCCCAAAAGATCCTGCCCCCCGAGATATTCAAGCTCGAAAGAGCATTCTATCAGGGCGTTTCCTCACAGGAGGCGTTACAATATATATATATATATATATATATATATATATATATATATATATATATATATGAGTTTGGTTTGGGGGCACAATTTCACCGCCTTATTCGGCTATACCCTTTGCATAGAACTTTCAAAATAACAAACAATTCAACTATATACGAAGATATATAAAATAATAATCTGTGGTGCATTTTGTAGTAATTTATGCTAACTTGCATACAAGAAAAAACTCTTATTAAGATATTAAAAAACGCAGAACAACGTTTTTACTGCATGGCAGATCATCATTATTATACATAAAAAAGTTAATGAATCATAAAACATGCAAAAGATGATTGTTAGTGAGAACCCTTGGGTACCACGACATTAGCATAAGTTTTTTTATATTTTTTCCAAAGGCATACACAACTTATTAGAACCATACCTCTCTGATAGTAATCCATCTTTCAGCACTCACACTTAATGTCTGAAATTGTTTATCTTCCAGGTATTTCATATTCCCTATAACATACTGACAAACACCAAAAGCTTCACAAGTTCGACTTAGACCACCAAGATTTGGAGGGCGGTCTATGAGGGAAGCTACTATTATTAAGCCTTCTTCTAAGAGCATTTGTTTTCTCCGCATTATAGTTTCAGATAGAGACAACAACATTTCAGGATCAGGAACCATGGCCTTCCATGGAATTATTTTCTTTTGAACATTTGCTACTTCTGAGCATAATGCATCATCATCAGGAAGCAATTCTAAAACAACAGAAGATACTTTAATAAATAAATTGACTAAAAATAAGAGAATGTTCACAAATTAACAGAAGATGATACCTGATTTGACTATACTAGAAAGATGTTCACAGTCTTGTAAATCTGTCCTTTTATTAAATACTGGAAAAATTGTCTTCAGCCCACAACTCAGAAGAGTCTCTGGTGAAATCCACTCATCTTGGATTACATTTGTTAAACGTGGAAGTTCATAAAATATAGTCTATAATATTGAGAGAAAAAATTAATTTATTTGAACACCTTAATAAGTGAATATTATAAAAGGTAAAGTAACATTTGCAATTTGTTTCAGATGCAAAGTAAAAATTTTAAAAAATAATAAAAAACTGAAACACAAGAAAAATCAAACAAATGAAAATAAATTGCTAGTTTATAAGTTTTTTTAGTAGGAAGTAAATTCAAGTTTAAGCAAGAGTTTCAGGGATATATCTAGCATAATCTTACCACAGTGCAAGAGAACATATAGGGGGTGGGTCCCCACGGAGGAGATATCCGTGGGAGAAATGACAGTGACCGATCCGATGACGTGTTAAAACGATCTCGCGCCTAGCATCACGAGATGAGGAAGACAAAGGATTTTTGGAATCCTTTACTCTCATGAGCTTAAAATCTTAGTTCTACCACTCTGTTTGCCATTCACTGAGGATAGAGCATTTGATAAAGAGCTTAGTGTCTTCCATAGGGACTGTAAAGATGTCTCTCTCATTTTCGTGGCGGACTTTGCTGTCTGGTCTATTTCGTTTCCTCTTATTCCCACATGACCAGGGACCCAACTAAAGTTGTTGGATGGTCATTGCCAGAGGGTCACAAGACGAGAAAAAAATATGTATTCGAGAGAGCTTTTGGAATCACTGCAGATCACTACTTTCCTTAATGAAATCGATACAGCAAACTTAAGTGCCTCCAAGAGCGTATACTTCTCTGCAGTATAGAAGAGCACGAAGCGCATACTTCTTTGCACAAAGAGTCTAACAGAAAACTTCGCGTGGCACTACGGCAGTAGAAGGCACATCCGACTTTGCTGTTTTGGGAGGAGCCATCGCTGTAAATGGAGTAATGGCCAGAATACGTAGATTTTATCGCCTGAAATTCCGTTAGGAATGTACTATGGAGTGGTTAAGGATTTAGGGAGGTTAGGCAAAATAAGGACTATTATGGACCGATGTAGTTTCGTAGGGGAAACAAAGTTTCGGGGGGGGGGGTCATAGGGTTGGGCAATTTTAGATTCAGCTTCTATAAAAGCATATGGAGACGGATTCCCAGGGGATGGGGTAACGATGGTCTAAGTGCATATGAAGTCAAGTGGGTTGGGTGAAGGGCTCCTTGGCCTGAGGGAGTATCAACAGTGGATAATTTCGCGCCATATGAGGCAATCAAAATGTCTCGCCTTCGGCTCAGAGATGGTTCTCCAGCCTCGGCCAAGAGGCATTCGATGCGACTCGTGCGGTAGGCGCCTGAACTGATCCTCACACCGGCATTGTGTATGGTATTTAATGGCCGGAGGGTTGACGGAGACGCTGACCCATACACTATGCATCCATAATCCAAAACAGGGCGGATGAGAGTTCTATACAAACGCAAGAGACACACACGGTCTGCGCCCCAAAAGCTACCAGTAAGAGTGTGAAGGAGATTTAAAGGCGATACACATCGGTCCTGTAATTTACGGATGTGTTTTCGCCCGGTTTAGCTCTTGTCGAATGTGAGCCGAAGGAATGTTGCGGATTCAACAAATGGAAGCTGATAACCCCCAAGAAAAAGGTCGGGGTGATTATGGAGGTGATGGATTCTGCAAAAGTGCATGCAAGTGGTTTTTGAGGTAGAGAACTTGAATCCTGTTTCTTCGCTCCATTCCTGCAGTTTGTTGAGCACAAGTTGTAGTTGCCTCTCAATAACTTGCACGCTCTTGGAGGAGCAAAAAATTGCAAAGTCATCAACGAACAGTGATGCCTTCGCAGGCTCCCGGATAACTGATGCAATACTATTGATAGCAATGGCAAGCAGAGTGACGCTCAAAATCGATCCCTGGGGAACACCGTTTTCTAACTGGTGACTAGAGGAGAACACGTCGCCAAGAAGGACGCGGAAAGATCTTCACGAATGAAAACCTACTAGACACAAGGAGCCTTCCCCTAAGGCCCCAAGAGTGCAAGGTGCGAAGAATGCCGTACATCCAGGTGGTCATACGCTTTCTCTTTATTGAAGAAAATTGCTACCAGGTGTTGACGTAGTACGAAAGAAATGGAAATCTGAATGGCAAGGGTGACAAAGTGGTCCATGGTTGACCTGTGCTTTCTGAAGCACAGGTCAGATTGAAGAGGTGAAAATAGGTTCTTTTGTTCCAGTAGCCAGACCAGACATGTCTTCCAATCGCTCTAAAAGCTTGCACACAGCGGGTGAGCGAAATTGGGCGGTAACTTGAAGGGGTTCTTCTGTCCTTTCCTTCTTCAGGGATTGGAAGAACAATGGCTTCACGCCAAATCCTTGGTACATGTTCAGCCCAAATCTTGTTGAAAATGCGGAGAAAAGAACGAGCGTTTTAAGGTAGGTGTTTGAACATTTCATTATGTATCTGGTCTGGTCCTGGAGTAGAATCTTTCGCACAAGCGAGGGCACAGGAAAATTCATCCATGGAGAAAAATGCATTGTAATCTTCCTCCACGCGACTCGAGATATCTAATTTGCAGTTTTCCATTCTCCTTTTGGTTTTCTGAAAGCCAAGAGGATAGTGTACGGAGCTGGAAATATGCTTGTAGTGAAAAGCCAATTCTTCGGCTATATCTTCTGGAGAGGTAAAGAGTTTGCCATTTACCAGAAGCCCTGAGAGAGACGGTGAAGGGAGTCTTCCACCGATTTGTTGGACCTTTCGCCACAGGGGGGCGTACGCCAAGAGAGGAATGAGATATAAGTTCTCCAGGACGCAGCATTACTTTCCTGTACGGTCAATCTAGCTCTGGCTCGGTATCTTTTATAATTTATCAGATTATCTGTGGTTGGGAATCTATCAAGATTTGCCAATGCCCGCTTTTGATCACGCACCGCGGTGGCGAAGTCGGCTTTCCACCATGGCACAGGGGGATGTCATGGGCGACCCGATGACTTCGGGAAGGTAATTGAGGTCGCATGAAGAACGGCATCAATAAAATAGGCAACCATAGCATGGATTTCGTTTGGGCAGTTTTCCGATATCGGTGTTTCTTTCTCGAATATTTCCCCACTCAGCTGGGTGGATTAGCCAGCGAGGAGGGCGGGCAACGTTAAGGTCGGGAATATCGAAGTTGACCAGAATGGAGAAGTGGTCACTGCCACGCAGGTCACAAAGGACAGTCCACTCAAAGATTGTAGAAACAGCGGGACTGCAGAGAGTCAGATCTACGGACGAGAAAGTTTGAAGTCACGGATAAGTATGTGCTTTCGCCAGTATTCAGAAGAATTACTTTCTGGTTGTCAATAATATTTTCAAGTATACTGCCTCTCGGGCACGAGCTTGTGCCACCCCAAGCGGGATTGTGGGCATTTAAGTCCCCCACAATAAGAAAAGAGGCGGGCAACTGAGAAAACACGTCTTCCAGTTCTTCTTGTTGCACGACTTGTCCGGGCGGGATATAGACATCGCAAACAGTGATAGAAATAGTGCGGAAGTTCACACGAACCCAAGATATCTGAAGAGTGGTTCCCACGTGTATTTCTTTGGACATCAGGGAGTCTAAATGTAGTGACTCCGTCATGGGTACGGGTGCCATCAATGTCTTGCCTGTAACAACAAAAGCCACGAAGTGAGAAGGAGTGCTCGGGAAGGAGATGCGTTTCCTGCAGGCAGATAACCACGGGTCTATACAGAGACATTATCAGCTTTAATTCGTCTAATCGAGTACGAATGTTATTGAGGGTCCACAAAAGGAGAGCCATAATTTCTAGGTGTTAAGTTTCTTTTCTTCAAGGTGAGTTATGTATCAAGTTTCTTTCTCTTCTTTTTTCTTCTCTGTTGAAGAGTGATGCACGAGTTCATGTGGGGCTCCTCGTTCCCTGTAGTCGTCTTGACTACTGCTAAAGAGAGTCGCATGTGTTGGAAGACCACAGTCTTTTGATACAGGCGACCTGGATCTAGAAATAAGGCCTGTCGGCCTCGGTTTCTCAGCTTGATGCCTTTGCGTGTTTGTCGAAACATTTAGTTTTCGTTTCCTTCTTTGTTTCAGATGGGACAAAGTATCTGGTATCTGCATCTCTGCCAATGTCTTCAAAGTGGAGATGTGCAGGGATCCACATCGTATACACAGACCCCTCAACTCTCAGGTCACCCATTCCCCCGGCAAGTGTCGCAATGCACAACAAACACATGGGTGGGCGTTCAGCATACATAGTGAGCAAGAAAAGAGTGAAAAAGAATGTAGGTGACATTAAGTGAGAGGCAAGAAGATGAAAAAAAATGAAGAAAGGAACACTTGAGAGCCTCCTCTGCATCGATGGGTCAGTGGCGGCTTGTGTGAGTTTCATAAGAGGAGGAAAGAAGTCAATGGCAAATACTATTACTTTAAATGAAACATACAACAAATTAGTCTGTCTGTACTTGGCGCGGCAGGCCGCCTACCAGCAGCGTCCCGGCCATGGGTTAAGGGGGTACGTGAGATTAGCGCGAAGACTTCCCATGCCCTATTCTGGTCTTCTCAACCAGAAAAGTGAGTTTTCTCATCATCACACAGCAAGATATACAGGGATATTACAAGGAAAACACACATAATCCTGCCAGACCGGGAATCGAACCCGGGGTCGCGTCATGGAAAGCGAACACGCTGACTAATGAGTTAAACCGCGAGGGCTCAGAAACAAATTAGTAGTGTCATTTAAATGCAGATACAATGCCAACTAAACTGGACAAATTAGTCGATTTTTCTTAACTCGTTCATTGTTCTTTGCAACAGAAACATTGGCTGTTTCGCTCAATGCTGGATCAATGCGATATTGTTTTAAACAAAAAGTGTTTTTTTCAACGCACAATCAAGACGTGATTTTTCGAGTCTGAGTTTCACGATCTACATTTTTAATATTATTACACGGCCGAACATCCCTCAAATATCAAAATAGAACGCATGAAAAAGCGCAAGAAGAATTCGTTCGCATCCTGTTAACAAGGACGCTTTATTATACAACTTGAAAAACTGCAATCTCTCCCTTGCTTGTTCCGCGTAAAAGCTCCGGTAGTGTTGAAGTTGAAAGTCCTTTCTTTTCAACAGCAATAAATTCTGGTCAACCAACATGTAAATTGTCAAAAAATAGCTTTGTCCTCATTTTTTACGATTAAAAAGCGTCTGAATTGCAGTTTGTGATACGATTCGTTCACGCGCGCGGACGCACGGAGGAAAAAACTTGTGGGGCATCCACGAAGGACCTATCTCTAATCCAGGGATCTGGAAAGTCAATCGAGCGACCCTCTAGAGTAACTGTCAGATCGACACAGCTGTATGCGTAAAGCTCCACACGAGGAACATTCACCACACAGTGAGGAAGAAGTCAAAGGCAAACCATCATGGCTCTCTCGCGGAATTAAACGGACGCAAACATTAGCACACGATATCTCGCCTTACACATTTGTTATATTCGCAGAAAATTCATCTTCTTCCCTAACTTCCTCTCCAGTGATCAGGCTTGACATTTTTGCGTAGACATAGCAAGAATTGTCGAATGTTCTGGCCTATCTTTCCGTAACAACTGGGCAAAGGGAATTCAAAATTTTTTCGTGGGGTGTTTTTACTCAAAATCAAGTTCATTTTCCCCGCCATTTTTAAAGATTGAAAGTTTCACTATATATTGTAAAACTGTTTGGTTCATTTCATTGTGACCGTGAAATAGACGTTTTTGTTTTGCCAGAAAGCTCAAAATTGATTGATTGCTAGTGATTAGGCGTGTCAAATGCTCGTCATTAGTCCTGTAAGTGTCGTGCATGTTTTTGTTCGGGAAGTGGCAGTGATCGTGCCCCGGTAGATGGTCTTCCGTCGCCTAGAGGGGTTTTCCCCCAACCATGTATCTCCCACCGGCGGGGCATCACCCCGCCGGTACAGGCACCAATCTTCCGACCGGTCTCCCGGCGTGTTGGTAATGTAGTGCATGAATGTGTAAGGGGTGAGGATATGACAAGAAATGGGACGGAAAGATCAGCCGCGGTTCGTGGCCAGTTTGGGTTCTGCTCTGGAATTCGGCTGGTATAGAAAGCTCGATACACCAATTAAATGTTTCAAGATTTCTCGTGTCTTTTTCACTTTCTAGTTTTGGAAATTATTATTAACTTTTCATGCGTTGTTTGGGCCCTTGTCTACCCTATCTTTTCTGAAACTATGTAAGTTCACAACGCATTGAAGGTGGCTTCCTGATTTTTTGAGCTTAAGCCAATTTTGTAAGGCCACTTAAATTGCGTAATCCAGTAGATAAATTAAAGTGGAGGTCTTTGCGGGTAGAGAAGGGTGGTCAAATGCTAGAATTAGTGTTGAGGTGAGGTGAGTCCTCTGCTGGATACTATACACGACATTAATCCCTACCGACGGGTGGTTTTCCACAAACAAAAATCCTCATTGTTTACATCTTGCATATGCTAAAGGTAGGGTTTGCGGACACCTGCACCTGGAGGTCGGCCATTTATTTATTTCTTCGATCTATTCGTCAGATCGACAGTTACAGTGCTGACGAACCACCGCCTGGAACTTGCCGAACAATATGTATTGCCAGCTTTATTAATAAACTCATTGTCTTTGCTTCCTCGTTGCATGTCAAGAGGAAAGTTGCCTTTGTTAGCCAGTCAATAACCTTGCTGAAGACGCTTTCTAGGTCTAGGCTATTTTCATCAAGTTTCCTCTTCCTTGCAGAAAAGGACAAAGTGACGGTTTTCTATTCGTAGATGAACGGTTCATACCCGTGGTCACCACCCCGACGGAACCCTTTAAGGGGATATTCTCTTGGAGTGACGGAGTTACCACGGGGATATATGGCAAGAGAGAGCCTTTATGCTGACTTCCATGCCGCATGATAAGGGGACACTTTGACACCCCCACTCAGTGGAGTTCAAATAACTAGTTCGCATCGAATGATTGGGAGATAAATTCTCAATTGCCAGTTTCATTGATTGGATTTGGGACCTTTAACCGACCACCCGCCTACGAACAAGCTATGCGAAAAGTGGTGTATCCAGGCACGCAGTACCCACCTTGCCGCAGTCACCAGGACTCGCCGGGGTTCGCGAAACTGATAAAGACGTAGGCTATGCTTACGTTTTTATCGTCAAGCCGGCATGCGTGTGAGCATCAACATACCCCTCAACTCCTAGGGCATTCTTTCCAACACGGGTCGCCACGCACAGCAAACCCGTGCGTGAACCAACAGCCAACAGACAAGGTGAGTGAAGAAGAAACGAGGGTGACAAAAGTGTGGTGGCATGAAATGGAAAGCAAGAGAATGTAAAACGGAGAAAAGACTACATTCTCTGCATCTCCTGCCAACAACGCGAAGCGACGCATCTCAACATGAAGGAACGTCGGGGGTCGGCAGGACCATGCCTGTCTCCGCCTATGTGTTGCCAAGTTTCAAGAACCCTTCATTGACTTCAATCAAGGCGAAGCAAACTTGAAGATGCTTTTTACAGGCTATGTTGTACACACACGAGATGTCTACTTCCTTGAAGAGAATAGACAAGGTTATTTTAAGATGAAAATATGTACCACTTCCATTTTTAACGATACTCGAAATCTTTGAATAAAGGTATGAGCACCTTAAAGACCACGCCTTTTCATTACGCATTTTTCCAATACACCTTACTCTAAAAACATAGTACACACAAACAATGTATCTATGTTCACACTGCAAAAGATGCATTAGTTTGCCACGAAGCGCCTGGAAAAGTTTGCGGTGAAAACGGCACCTACATTGTAAAAGGCATGTAATCAACCAGCCGACATTGCGGCATGAGAGTGAAGGTTACGAACCCTGCACAACACAAGGAGCCATGGACTCCGAATTACTGTGGATGGAATGGCATCAACTTTTGTACGCCACCTTAACATAAAAATGATGAAATAACGTACTAATTGTACAAGAAAACTGGATTATTCCAGATTTTCGAAAGTCTCATTCACAGCGGCGAATGCTACTGGCATGGCTTTATTTCTGTGGGTCAAGCTTTGCAAGGCTTGCTGTCAGTAAAACAAGCTGGAAAAGCTGTGCAAGCTGCTGTGGGGAAATAAATGATGTAGCGCCAAATGCTTCCAAAAGCCGGGGACTGACGTGTATTACCCTTACACGCGCTACTCAATATCACTGAATATCGTCAACCTGAGGTCACTCGACCTGCGCCACAAGGATATACAGCACTGGACACAATTCGTGTTCCTATACATAGGCCCGCGTTTTCTTCGATAGATCGAGTGATTATTTAGCGTTTCCGGGCGAGTCAACATTCGTCCCGCAAGTGTAGTGCATGGGAGGTGTCGGTGTTCTTCCCCGCTGGACGGTGATATTAGGCGCTGACCTACACGTCAGCTTGCGGGGTTTCACCCACAGGTATCTCCCGCCAGCGGTACACCACCCCTGCCAGGACAAGCTCTAAGGTCCCGACATCCGTGGTCGTGTGGTGCATGTAAGTGTACGTAAGGGTGTAGCCCGTATAAAATAGAGGAAGGACAGAATAGAACAAGGATTCTCTCTCCCGTTTGTCAGGGTTCTCCTCCAGCATTCACTTGGTGCTGATTAGAGAAACCACGGAAAAGTACCGATCAGACCAGTCTGCGGATAGAATTGTCCCCCAGACAGCGGCTGAACTCGACCTAGCTATGTAGGTAGTGTCGAAAATACTCCCACCGTTGGGACACCACCACTAGGTACTGCAGTGATACCAGTTGATACCATGGGCAACCTCAGCCGATAGTTTTCTTCAATAGGAGTTAGTCCAACGAAAATTCATTTTCAAGGGATTTTCATTTCTAATAGCCTCATTTGTCCGTCCTTCATGTCAGACCAATAAATAGAATCCCATTAAATAAAGTGCATAAGTAGATAATGTGTAATAGTTTAAAGTAATATGTAATTACTTGGATGGAGGCACGTGCGCGTGTCCTAGTGGAAGGACCAAGCTTTCACTATCCTCCATGCTGATATAAATGTTAAATATTACATAAGTATTTCAGGACGCGGAAAATAAAATCGAATAAACTAGTATTGGTCCAATCAACAAAACATCACAATTTTGATAGAATTTCCGCATCTAAGGTCCTCAGGGGTTTTCACATTATGTGCTAGCAACATTCCTTCAAGTTACTATTTTAATTACTGCCTTGATTACTTTCAATCTTCGCGACATGTTTAAAGAGTATCGATTTTTTCAAACTTAATTTGTAATACTTGTAAAAAAAAAAAAGAGAAATGATCACCTGTAGACTGTAGTGTTCTAGTGGATGAAATGCTGTGAAATAGAAATCTTCAAGTTTCTTAACACTTTTTGAAGTGGAAGGAGCACGCAAACAAGTCATAATGCCCAAATATATGATACGGTACTTTTCAGTAACATTAATTAGAGATTTTTTCTCAGCATATTCCCAAAGTTTGAAAAGAGACACCTGAAAAAACATAATTACAATTTTCTTGTACATGGATTCTCTTGACATATATTGCACTGGAACAGACTTCAAAATTACTTTCATACTTGCGCATATAGACGAACATTAAAATGTTGGGCCATGGTGCATGGTAACATTTCTTTAATAGCTTTGTCTATAAATTCCTCCAAACCATCATCTCTTGAAAGAATATGTGCAATGTGGTACACAATTGAAATAAACGAACACAAACTTCCTGGTTTAGTTTCTGCTGCCTGAAAAACACATTCAATCATAACAAAGAAATCAGCATGAATGTTAATGTATAATATCAATATGAGAAAAAGAGCTGACTTAGATACTATATGATGGAGCAAAAATAATTCACGCAGTTTGTTTCAAACTTGAAGCGCTGTCACTAAAAAACCATGAACAGAAAATGCCTAGCAACACATCAACACACAACATGCAATATTAAAAATTGTACACATCTGTTAGATCTCTGTAAAGTTCTTTTGTGCAAATTGTTTGTCAATGAGCTTTGCCTTAATTCTCGTAAGTCTTATTTCTTATTTGTGTCTTAATGTAACTGTTAATTTCTCATTTATTTGTATGTTCGTGTATCAATTTTCTCATGTAAGGGTTACGACTTGTTTAAAAATAAAAATTATATTATAAATATTAATGTACAATGAAAGGTTATGCATTAAATCAGTGTGTTGGTGTGTCTTACAGTCAGCTGTTAATTTCTCGTTTGTGTCTTACTGTTATAAAATTGTTACATTCTAGTTTTAATTCTTCAATATTAAGTAATGATTTGCTTGCATGTTTTATTTGATTTTTCTGTCCTTATTCATATTTTGAAGCTTTAGAATAAATAACTGAAACTTGTAATTTTTTCTTTCAAAACAAACCTTTTTTATTTATTTATTTATGTCACAAACAGTTTAAACTGTGTATGACGTGCTACAGGAAGAAGTGAATATTGTGCACGTTTTCAAAATTTTGTGATCCTTACACTAAGCCATATACTACTTGAATTTTGAAAAAAACAGCTACGAAGTAATAAAATTTATTTCCAAGGATAAATCAGCAATAAATTTAGGGCTCTCAGCCAGCATGTTCTTCGTCAAGGAATGTATCAATTTTCTCATGTAAGGGTTATAACCCATTTAAGAATAAAAATTATATTATAAATATTAATGTACAATGAAAGGTTATGCATTAAATCAGTGACAAAAATTCATAGATGCAAGTAATGTTATCCCTAGGAACAGACCACAAACAAACCACATCGTCAAAAATTGATTGAAGGAAGTATGTACTCAATGAAAATATTTACTGAACAGCTCCTTCATTTGGCCAGCTTGCACATTTAATAAGAATCGATAATGAGAAGGAAGTATTTGAGAAGAGGTTTGAAGGAACAACGATATGGAGTCCAAAAGAGGATGGTTGAAGTAATGAGCTGAGAAAGAGAAAAAATGTAGTGAGACATATGATGCATACTTTCCCTTATTACTTGTAACGGTTGCATACTTTGTAACTCACAAACAATTCGACCATTTTGAAGAACTCTCTTCAGCAAAAAAAAATCGCAGAAGTTTCGAAAAAATACACATCTCATTTTGGTTTACCTGTGTGATAATGGTGCGTTTCTCCTGAGTTCGTTTCTGAGCTTTCGGAATGTGTATCTGTGTGTTTTCATCCCGCACGTTTATTTTACCTTATTTATTTACTTTGAATTTTTTAATCTTTCCCAAGTTCTTTCTCTTTTTTTATCATCCCATCTTTGTAGTTTCAGTGGCTTCCAGAAACTTTGAATTATTCTATTTCTGTTCCCTGTCACTGCTTTGTTTTATCTATTCTCCGCAAATTCATGCTTCAACCTTAATATCCAGCCCAACGTTGCGCAGTCGATCATCCGGCACATTTCTCCTACCTTTGCTGTCATTGGTCGAGAGCCTTCGCGTTCCCGGAGCAAAAGGAATGTTGACCATTCATTACGTCCGCGTTCTCGTACGGTTGTTTACGCCTGCGTGGCATACGTATATTTTAACTTTCCTTATTTTTCCGTTCGTTGACAACTGTGAATGGAGCTTTAGACTATCTGCGAGAGGCCATAAGCGTTCGTTAGCTAGCCAGCCAGCGGCTCCGACAAACGCCGTATGTGCGTTGTGAGGATTGCAATGCGAGTTTCAAAGGGATGTCATCTTGCTATCATTGCCATATTGAATCAGAAATTAAACTTAAATTTTACAAAGAGTACACAAATTTTGTCAATAATTCTGCTGAAAATTCTTCCGTCCGCCCACTCATTTTCCAAATAATTTTTCACACAAACCACTAGTTCTTTCGTTTTGCAACATCCCTTACTGGCTACTTTTTCCCGATTATACTAGTCATTACACATCATTGAGCTTTTTAACACATACTTAACCCTTCGGTTATCAGCTAACGACCTCAGTTAACTCCATTGCATTTTTACACACCTCGGCACCTTAATCCTAGCCTCCACTTCAACACCCCACGACTCCAAAGCCTATTGTGCTGAGTACTGCCCCCGTCGGTAGTGAGTCATAAGTCCGTGGCAGTGCTTGCACAGTTTCACTGGTTGGGAGGTTTAGTGGCACTCGCGTAGCAACCCGTAAGTAGAAGTCATTAGGCCTCATTCACAATGCAAGCTTAAACGTAAACATAAAGTAGCCACAAAAACCTAGAAATGAGTCATTAAGCGCGACCAATGCCTTGACGTAACAGTAGACGTAAATCCGTAAACTTCAGAGTTCACAAGCACCAAGCTTTAACGTTAAATTTACGTCGGAATTCTAACGCACACCAATCAGAGAGCAGCATGAAAGAAACAAATGTACAAAAGAATCCGTGAGAAGCAAATGAAAGGTCGATTTCAGATTGTGTTCAGGTAGGTTATGGTTATGTCAATTCATTCCTGTTATGTAGTGAACTAGTTTGGAACGGTTTTGATTCGAGTAGTGAATTCAAAGAAAGAATTTGGGCCATTTTTCTTGGGACTTGGGACATCTTTCTTGGCATGACGAATAAAATAATTATGTTCGACGAATTATTCGTACATTTACTATAAGGAGAATCGTTTAAAAAAGAAGGAAATGCGAGCACTAATACAACAGTAACTCGCATTTATATAAAGACAAATCGAAAGGAAAATCGAAGAAAACGCTAGGAACCATGGTGAATAGGTCTTTCCACGATGCTAGAAACGAATTGATCAAGCTTCAATACGTTGAAATCGGATTGGTTCAGGCGAATCTTACGTGC
This sequence comes from Teleogryllus occipitalis, assembly GCA_011170035.1. NCBI lineage: Eukaryota > Metazoa > Arthropoda > Insecta > Orthoptera > Gryllidae > Teleogryllus > Teleogryllus occipitalis. The sequence continues at coordinate 40,118 of BLKR01009865.1, read as the reverse complement.
CACCTTACGTTCGTCATTGTGAATGCTTGTTTTACGTGTAAATTTTACTGCTACGTTTACGGCATTACGTTACGTTTACGTTTGCAATGTAAATGAGGCCTTGTGGAGCTTACTATCCCAGGCACGCAGGCAGTCGCTGACATTCGGACGGGGAGAGGAATGGGAAAGATTCCTGCACAGGTCGCCGCGAGGAGCGGACGTACCTGGGGAGCGCTCTACCCGTCGAGAGACCTCAAGCCGCCGCAAAAAAAGCCCTTCTGAGGGCTAGGAAAAGCGCGAAGCCTGGCTCCGCCCTTCTAAGGGCGCATTATATTTCATCCGCCCTTTTTAGGGCTTGCTTTGTAAAATCCCTTTTTAGGGCTCGTAGAAACGGCATGTCGTCGCCTGCGGGTTCGCCCGCGTCGGCGCCATACCAAACCCCGCTGACGGGGGGAGAGAATGGTGCGCGCGGTAAGGCCAGCGGACGCGTGACCGCGAGGGGAGCCGTAAAGTCACCCACCGACGCCCACCCCCCATTTTTCTGTGAGGGGTAGCCGATATTTTCCAGCTCCTTGAGGGCTTGCAGACGTCCGGCGGCCACGCCGTTAAGGTTCGGCGCGACACCCTCGAAACGCATCGCGATGTACTGGCCGCCCTCGAGGAGAGATCTGTGGAGTACCACACGCACTCCACAGGAACCGCGAAAGTTCTGCGATTTGACATACGGGGCATGAGCTTTCCTTGCAGGCGCTCCATGATAACTTGGAACTTACCGGGATTCAGGTGAAGAAGTTGGAGCGCATGACCAGCCAGCGAACGGGACGACTGGGCAGGTTGCTGCCTCATAATTGCAAAGCTGGACGACGCGGAGCGTCACCTGGCGCTCCACGAGGTGGTGTCTATGCGTGGGCTCCGCGTGCGCGTGGAGGTGTATCGGCCACCGCGCGGGCCCACGCAGTGCCACAACTGCCTGGATTTCGGCCACGTGGCACGAAACCGCAAACGCCGCACGCGTTGAAGGCAATGTGGGGAAACCCACGACGCCGCGTAGTGCCCGTTGGGGCTAAACCCCCAGTGGACGAGCGTAGCTGCTCCAACTGCCTGGACGACACCCACGGCGCAAAGTGCAAGAGTTGCGCCGAGTACAAGCGCCGCTGTTTCAGGGGAAACCCGGCCCAGCAGCAGCGAGATCGCCACGCGTCCGCAATCAAGAGGCGAGCGGCCGACACGCAGTCCGAGGCGTCGCATTCTCCCTCGCGGGAGCGCGAACCTTCGCGTCGCCGCACCTCCACGCCACCGCCGTCCCAGCGTTCGCAGAGACGCGAACGCCCACGCGCCCAGCGGCAGCGACGCCAGGAGCGCACCTGTTCCGACGCTCTGGCGCAACGCCCCCGTCACGCCCGGGAGCGTCAGCCGACGGCCGCCGACGCGGCCTGCGAGGAACGCGCCGCTCGCGTGGAGCAGCGGAGGCGGGAGGCGGAGACGACCCAGTACCCGCCACCCTGAGCGAACAGGGGCGCGTGCTGCACGGCGCGGTGGACGATTTCGCCCGAAACGGGATCGCGACGGGGCGCGTGGCACAGGCGCTCATGAGAACAATCTCCGGCCGCAATCAAGCTGAGTGGCCGAGGATCATCCTCAAGGAGATAGTGACAACTTCTTGTGCTCTCGCATGAGCTGACGACGGCCGCTGCGGGGGAAGCGGCGGGGGAGGCGTGTTCTTCCTCCCGCACCTTAAATAATTGCTTGTTCTCCTTCTTTTATAGGTATAGCTGCACCGTTGCATTTTGGAATTGCAACGGCATCTGCGCGCGAGCGAAGCAGAACTTCACAAGCTGCCAAGCTGTCACTGGCCCAATCGATTTGAAATACTTTGGGTTTGACCGGTGCATAGCACGGTCTTCTCCCAAACGCGCTGCACCGTTCTTGGCTGTGTAGGATGTTGTCGGCCACCATCCCGAAAGGCAAACTCACTCTCGTAATCACCAGCAAGGCCGCTCCTTTACATAGGGTTCTTTTACCCGCGACCGCCCGAGTGACGTCAACGCCTCGACAGAATACTTTATGTAGAGCAGACAATTCGAATTTGGCTTCATCTAGACCTAGATATCTTCCGTTCTTTGTTAAGAATTTTATCTCTTTTTTACGCCATGCCGAACGAATTTTAAACATTGTTGGCGCTTTGGTGTCGAACAATTTTTATGGCCAAGTACTCTAAATCTTTATAAATTCTTGGGATAGATATCAGTCTTGCCAAGGTTGAGCTCATGATCTGAATGCCGTGCTTAGTTTCTATGTGTCAGCGATGCCACCATCTCGGACAATCGCAGGGCAGATGCATCGCGGTCTCCGCCCCGCAAGCGCAGCTGGAAGAGTCCTTCAGGCCCAGGTCGAAAAGTTTAGCATGAAATGGACCGTGTCCTGTAATGATTTGGGTCCTTGCCGGAGTTGGCCGGAATTGCTTAAATTCTCCGCAGGCCTTAACTTTTGGTAAAAAGAAATAAGCATTTCTGCCTGTGGTCTCAGCCTCCCATCTGCGCTGCCAGGCGCCGGTAGCTCTAGCTTTTACTGTCTTCAGGGCCTCTCTCGGTACATAGAGCTCAACTACCTCTCCATCGATCCAGACTTGTTTCAGATTTTCTTATGGCGTACTTCGTGGCTGTTATCTGCACTACAAGATCCAGAGGCATACGCCCCGAGATAACCTGCCGGCAGATGTTGGCGCGGTACTGTACGCGCCCGTGAGAGCCAGAGGAGCAGATCTTTGGGCCTTGGCCAGTTCTTTCTTGATCAGCACCTTATCCGATTCCCTGACCCACGCTGAGGAGCAGCATGTGACAATTCGCAGGAACGTTCCTTTGTAGATGGTGTAAAGTGCGTCCTGACTGAACAGCCTCTCCGTATCAGCTATGAGGCCAAGGGTAGAAGCATTTCTGAACCGGCTAAGGTTGTACTGTTCGCATAGTTAAAGTATACCTGCATGGCAAAATAGTGACATCCAAAATCGGCGCTGAGGCATCTGTGGCGCACCACGGGCCATAGATGACGGGAGAACGACGGCTGCGTAGATGTGTACGGGCGGATAGACATGCAACTGCATTTTATGATTTTATGATTAGATTATGATACACAATATTTTTCTTAGACGTATAGGAAGCATACCCGTAATTGATTAGAAAATATGTCAATAATATTTCAAATCAATATATTTCAAAATATATTAAAAAAATTATATCGATACATCATTCATGGGCTTCAATAGTGGTACAACTTAAAACATCAGTGGTTGAGTTAAACGAGTTTCAAGTTTTCACCTTGTATTGAAATGCATCATTCACACGCCCCCATTTTTGTTGGTGTAATACTGCACTACTGTAAGTTATGCTGCTGGGGTAGACCATTCTGTAATTATGGAGAGTGAAAATTTAGATTTCTTTTAGTTGCGCCACTATTGCAGCCCACAAGCGATAATATTGAAAAATAGAGAAGGTGAACAAACAGAAACGGATCATACTGTACATATTACTATAGAGCACTGACGTTTGCTGACCCTGAAATTGTAGAATAAATCCAACGACATATTGGATGTTATAATGTAACAAGTTCAATTACAGAATATTATATCTATTAACATATCTAGTTATGTTATGCGTGTAATCACTGCAGAGGCCAAAAGTTAAAATTCGAGGGGTCGCGTAGCCGAGATTTTTAATATGGACGAGGCAATAATAACTAACATTTCGTTGTATGTTCAGCATTTTATCGGTCACCATAAACTCTCACGATTTACACGAAAATTAACATTACTGCGATAGTGGACAAATGAATTGTGGCACATGTGTAGTGGAGTGTTGCTTGCGATATATCTACATTAACAATATTCGTATACCGTGGTTCGAAAAGACGGACGCAAAAAATTCTTCTGAACCTAAAAAAATGGCATTCGGTGACGAAGTTGGCGCGTCGACCCTTTGGCTGTGACACCTTTACATTGTCAGTAAATATGATTCACAGAGAAGAATTTCATTTGGTGGAATGCCAGAAAAATGACGTTAATTTACCTGAAATACATTTTTAAATTATATTATTAATAATATTACAGTGAATATTACAGTTAACGACTCCAAAACATAATAGGAGTTACTTTTATTCCGAATTGTTTGAATCTGATTTGTTTTGTAAATTACCATGTTTTTCTTAGTAAACAATTGACTTGTGATCAATTGATGGTTGTTTATTTACATTGCTAAGGATGTTAAATTTCTTAATATACAAGTAGGTACAAGTGCACTTAACAAATCTATAGACCTTGTTAACAGGGGTTAAAAACGCATGTGCCCGATAAATAAAACAAATTTTTCAATTTACTTACTGCTTGAAATACATCCCAGATTAGAAAATGAGCTTTAGGATTCTTGATCATTAATCTGATGAGAATCCATTCTTGCAAATATCTCACACTTGGTTGATGGTTCTCAGTCAACACACTATTTCGCAAATAAGTTGTCAGCTTCTCACACTCTTCCTAAAACAGATATCATTGAAAATCGTCATTTTACAGTCCGAGATACAGTAAGAACACAGGATTATGCAGCCATTTATAAATGTCCACTAAAAACATTAAAACTATAGTATAAAGAAACAAATTAATTTCTCATTGAAATTAATTTGTCCTTTGTTAGAAATAATCACACACACGACAGTCGTACACAGCGCCATCAGAAGTATCATAATCACTGATTTTAGTTTAACACAATTGGCCACCCTATGTCAACTTCAGGGGAGACTTCTTGGATAATGACCTTCGGTCGACGATATTTTTCCAAGCTGTCAAATGTTGGAATTTGTAGCACTGAGATGATATATTTTTTCCAGAAGGAAATTAATTTCCAGGCCTCTTTTCCTACATTCACTGTAGCCGAGGTTCACTGTTCACTATAACAGAATCTTCTTATGCTTATTTGTAATGTAAGTGAAACTGGGCCAGTGACTTAGATTCACTATAGTTAGTTAATGCCTTATTTTACGTGGCGAGACTCAGGCCATGAGACACGCTCTTCCGTCTGACCACGCAAATTTCGCTACGCTACTTTCACCATCTTACGGAGAAAGGAGGTATTATCTTGGGCGGACCTCAATTTTGCTCAGAGGCTTCTTTTAGACTTGAGGATCTTTTACATGCAGTAAATCTACTACATGGGACAGCCGGCTTTACTTCCCCTCCGAAGGAAGGCGTGCGAAGGATTTTTTCGCCCTTAAAAATCCACGGCTTCGATCGGGTTTGAACCCGCAAACTCGGGTACAACAGTCCGGATAACCTGTGTCGACTGTAATAAGTGACATATTTGGCAAGGCGGCTTTCAGCGGGCCCTAAAGCAATGATTGGCTCTTTGATTGCAAAAAATTTATTCAACCAATTACTGGCTTCCGAGTCGCTCAGAGCAGTCTTCTCGAACGAAACGATGATAGTCAAGTAATTCTGTTTTTTCGGGTAAATCACCAGAAGACACCAGCATAGATAATGATCTAAAATTGGTATGACGGCTTACTGGAGTGTACAAACGAACTCAACAGAACCCTCATACACTGATGTGCCTATAACAAAAATAATCCGAGGTTGGCAAAACATCTTAAATATACTTGCATGCCGCGAGCACGTTTTGGAATCACGTCGGGTTTCTGCTTCTCAATGTCGAAGAACTAGTGCCCGGAAGAATAAGTTCTTTGTCGTGCGGCATTGCGGGCTTGTCAAGGGAGTGAGCAATGTCATTAGCTGTGTTCTGATACCCTGAATTGGAGCTCGGCCGCCACAGGAGTGCTCGTTCCTTCGGTGCACATTCTCTCGCTGCAGGCAGGGCTACATAAACCCCGCGGGAACGGGATTTGCGTCGTGGAAAGTGTACAACTTTCATTTTTTTTAGTAACGTTAAGTGCGAGATAGATAATTTTCTCACAGCGTATAGAAATGTTGAATTTTTATCTGTAAAATAAATGAGCCCAGACTTCGACCTGAACCTGTTAAAAGGTCCCCTGTAAGTGGTCCGTGTTTGACATATGCTTCCTGAAACCGCAATGAATCGGTTTTCTTCATACATGAAACGGCAGAAAATGTCATATTTGGCGCCTAATCTCAAATAAAAACAATTTTAACTTTCCTTGGTGTAAACTGAGAGCAAAGGTTGTACATTTCAAATGTACCGCGTTCGTGAGTTTAATTCTCTTCTAAATTAGCTCGCCTTTTGTGGGCACTACTTCCCCGGGCCGGGCCGAAGCAAGCATTGCCACGATAAAACGCCAGGCGCCTCAAATTGTCGCTTTTCTGAGAAAAATAGTTGTTTTCTACTAAAGAAGCAGTTAGCACGCATTTTACAATCAGACTGGCTGCATCGGGATCGTGTTGCAACGTATGACATCTTCCCACATCGAAAGGCGGTTAAATGAATATAAACGGTCGGTGCCTTGTTTCGAAGCTCCGTGTCGATAAGTTCGCTGTGATACAGCTGCTTTGCGCGACAGAGCGGTAAAAATATACAAATGCATAAGTCGGAAAAAACGTGTGCGCGCGTCGCCTCCGCGCACTACGGTTTCGCAATCGTATGAAGACTCCCCGTGCCCCTTCTCACTCCACCGTTTCACCCTTTTTCCTCGGCGATCGTCGGATTGAGTACCTGAACAGTTACATTAGGGAAGTCGGTGGCACTTCGCCAGTTAATCCCTAAGGGCGCACCATAAAATAATCAGCAGATAGCTGACAGCGGTCACTGCCTCGCTTTCTCAGATATCACGCGTCCATGGTCCCACAAAGGTGATCAATTAAAAACATAGCAAAGTCGGTCGCTAGGTATTGCCTAGAGCCAATCGACAGAAAAAATCAGTGGAAGGTTCCAGACGCCAGATGATCGAACCAATCAGAGGTAAAGCATCACGCACGTGGCAGCACAGCAATTTCCAAATGGGGTGAGGAGTAGAAAGCGAGTGAGCAACAGAGGTTTTGAGAGAGCAGGGAGAACTTAACAGACACTCGTGGAGAAAGGTTAGAAAATAACTTAACAGAGACTGGTGTAAGAAACGTGAGAGCACACACTTGCTATTGAGATTGGAGTTAGTGGCACGAGAAAGAAGGACTTCACAAGATTAAACTTAGGCAACCTGTGGCGGAGTCAAATATCTACTGGCGTGTGACTGACCAGTACCTGCCGGCTTAAGCGATCCTACTATCCATCTTCATTCAATCAGAATGAATTCTGTTTAGTGGATCAGTCGGACCGACACCCTCAAAATAATTAAAAGGGTGAGTGAACGCGGACGGGGCGGCGAGTGGCGTTAGTCGTGTTCATCAGTTCGAGTTTGGTCGCCGACGGCTGATTTACTGGACAGTCGACAGGAGTACGAGATACATTCCTGATGAGTACGGGTCCGCATCAACTGTGCTACGCTGGTACATCCTGCTGAAATTGGCCGGTAAAGGCTCGCAGGCGTACAATCCCATCGAAGTGAAGTAATCTGATCATCGCCATAATTATTTCTGTGTATTTGCCCATCTCCATTTCATTTCAATAACAGTTTTGGGTGGGAGAATTTTAAGAAACTGGTAATTACAAAGTGTATTCAAGAACTCTCTATTTGTCAATAAACGTGTTCTCACCACTTAAGACGGGTTACATCTTATAAAATTACATCTCTGAGTATTATTAAAGTAGCGAGTAGACGTAATGCATCCATTCGACCCAGATCACCCAAACCCTGAGGTTCTCAATGCCGGAGCAGGATGGCAGGTAAGATGCACGCTTGGCGCCCATTAAACAAATTTAGCGTGTGTGCCCTGTCATTCATCAATTACCGGAGCACCCCGCGTGTGACGGTAAACCTCTTTCTGTAGTGGCTACTCACCGGTTTATTACAGTATGCTAACTGCCTTTAAGTTTATTTCAGACATTTCTCTTGCGCGAATCAGTGAAGGCGTTTTCTTATAAGTCGTTCAACATATTCGCTTTCCCACCCCATGGAATGTAAAACCGAGCTATTTCGACACCTTAAGAGGTGTAAATAGATTTCTTTGATTCAGGAACCAAACCAGACGTGTTTATCACTCGCTCTAGAAGCTTGCACACACGGCTTGAGAGCGAGATTGGACGGTAACTTGAAGGGATTGTTGTCCTTTCCTTCTTTGGGGATTGGTATAACAATGGAGTCACGCCAAATCCTTGGTACGGCATGTTCAACTCAAATCTCGCTGAAAATACGGAGAAAATGGAGGAGAAAAGACCGAACGTTTTCCGATATTAAGCATTTGATTATCTGGTCTGGTCCTGGAGTAGAATCTTCTGCGAAGCAACGGCAGAGGAAAATTTATCCATTGAGAAAGGAGTATTTTAATCTTCCTCCAAGCGACTCGAGAAATCTAATTTGCAGTTCTCCATTCTATTGTATTCAGAAAGCCACGAGAGTATATGAAACTGGAGATTCGCTCGTGGTGAGAGGCCAACTCTAAAGAACGGCATTAGAAAAATTGGCAACCATAGCATTGATATCATTTGGACAGTTTTCCGATATCCGTATCTCTGTCTCAATGTTTTCCACTCAGCTCGGTGGATTAGCCAGCGAGGGCGGACAACTTTTAGATCGGGAATATCGAAATGGACCAGAATGGGGATAGTCACTGCCACACAGGTCAATGACAGTCCATAGTTGAGATAGAAAACTAAAGAGAGCCAGATCTACGAACGAGAAAGTGTTTGAAGAATTAGGTTCTGCTTGTCAATATTTTCAAGAATCTTAACTTTCGGGCAGGTACTTGTGCCACCCCCAGTGGGATTGTTGGCATTTCAACCCCCACAATACGGGGCTGGTAACTGTACAAACAGATCTTCAAGTTCTTGTGACACGGCTTGTCCAGGTGGATTATACATTTTACACACCGTTAGCAAAAAGGATAGGTTTATTCGAACGCGTACGGTTTGAACGTCGGTTCGAAGTTCTTCAGAGAACAGAAAGTCGCGGATAAGTACCGCGACACCACCGTGAACAAGAAGTGCGTCATCTTGATCAAACCGATACACACAGACCCCGCGAAGACTTAGAGGATGATGGGGAAGATGAATTTCTTCAAGGCAGACAATGGATGGACAATGGCGAGAGATTATCAACTTCAATTTCTTTTGAATGTGCATGGAAACCGTTTAAGTTCCACGAGAGAGCCGTGGTGAGGGTTATTTCTTTTGTATTTTTCCCCCTTCTCACCTTCTGAGAGTTGGTAGAGGAATTCCCGTTGTGCTCTTCAAAACATAAGTCATGATTGCTGCTGGAGATGCTCGCCTGTATCGGGAGGATTTCCTGTTTTTTGACACAGGTGGCCGAGATCTACGGGGAGGATCTGGAGGTTCGCTCAATGTGAGTTTCGGAAGTAAAAGGAAGTGGACGAATTTTTGTTTGGAGGCGATACCTGACTGGCATTGATTTCCATATGGGATTCAGTCCAAGTCATCGGTGGCTGGAGAAGAATTTACTAGATTTTTTGCTCCTTGTTGGTACTATCACATTTCCACCTTGAATGCACGACGTATCTTCAGGGAAGTCTGTAGGCGACACCTGACAACAGAAGTGCACTACTAGAGCGGAAGCACCTTGTGTTTGGCAATTTGCTGTTAACCCCGAAGACTTACTCTTTAGTGCACTAGAGAAGGATCGTGGCAGATCTACTGTGTTTCTTTTCTGATGCCGACGATTGGCTTCAGGGAAGGAAACAATTTTCAGTGACTCTGATCTTAATCTCTCTCCTTGGGAAAAGTAAAGCACTGGATGGTGTTGACCGGATGACCATCTTCACAGTTAACACAGCGCGCTAGTGTTGCGCAGGGTTGTAGGTCGTGCATTGATGTACCGCACTTTCCGCACACTCGGCTCTCCGACATACATCGTTGCTGAGTATGCCCAAACCTTTGACACAAACACGGTTGTGAAAACCACAACTGATCCTTTCCGGGAAGGATGGACTAAGGATCTTACAAACGTACTTGCAAACGTAAGGATCGTTTGCATTACTTACAAACGTAAGGATCAGGGTCGAAGTAGGAATCACTTTCCCCTGCTCCTTCCTTTTGATTCTGTACACCTCGGCGATGCTCTGACTCTTGTAGAAAGAATAATCTTCATCACTCTCCGAAGCGAAGTCCTCGTGGTGTACCACTCCCTTGCAGAGATTGAGGGTTGGATGACTGATCGCCTAGATGAGTGGTTGCCTGGAGGCCGGCAATCTGCTTGAATTTTAGGATCTGGCCGATTTGTCTATCAGTGCGTACTTCAAACAGAATCATACCATTCTTTTGGCGCACCACCGCTTGGAGCTTTCCGAAAGCTCCCTCTGCGGCTCGCGCCAGACGGACGGCACATACATTTTTTAAGTATTCCTTTTCTCGGCACATACCATTAGGAGGAAACGCGACTTTTTCGGTTTGTCTTCCTGTGACAAAACACTGTTCAGATCAACAGTTTTTCCTGGACGTCGTTTTCTTGGCGGAAAAGGGCGGGAGATGTAGTTTTGGAGCAGTGTGAAGGACCGTGATTCGTCTGTGCTCCCAACCCATGGAATCCAGTTTTCACTCAACAATGCGGAATCATGAGGCAAGTACTATGCTGTAGGTATATTGTTTGAAATATTTTTAGTTTTAGAGAATTTCAATCTTTGATTTTTTTAAACGAAACCGTAATTTTTTCTCACTAGCAATAGACAGATAAAATAATGTAACATATGTCAATGTTTTGATAGTTTTTTTTAGTATAAAATTATACTTTCTGACATGTGATTTTAAATTAAACGTACAATCTTTCCTGTAGCAGTGCTTTCAACTGTCGCTTGTGGGAAGGTGGCCTTCGCGGCCTCTCTCCGCAATAGTGCCGGCACCGCGAAGGTGATAGCTGCAAGGGCTGCTACAGGAAATACTGTACGTTTAATTTAATATCACATGCCAAAGAATATAATTTTATACTCAAAATACTATTAAAACAATACCATACATAACATCACTGCATTCCTCCTTTTATGATCTATGGCTAATAAAGAAAAATATACGGATCCATGTAAAAAAAATCGAAGATAATTAAACTTCCCGAAAACCAAAAATATTTCAAACATCTCTATGACATATTCCACTACACTCCACGATTCTGCATTGTTGGGCGAAAAATTCATTTCGATATCGTGAACCGTTTAGAAGTTATGGGAGTGGCCTATAGTTGGTGGGACTCCCTGTATAGGCATACTGTCTTCCATTAATATTATTTCTCTACATAAATTCAATTTAAGAGAATGAACTCAATGTATTGTTTCAAAAATTATATTACTTATTAAAAGTTTATACAATTTAACTTACCTCTGGTAACAATGGTTCCAGTAGAAGCAGAACTTGCATTATACGATTTTTGAGTCTATGATGATAAGAATCAGCAAAATAACGACTTCTCTGTCGTGATGCTTGTGCATCTTTAAGCAACAATATATGCACGACCTTCACAATGATTTCCACACCATTGAATGTGTCATTTTCATGACAGTACAGAAGTAAATTAATAGCTCTGGCTCTCACTTCAGTATCAGAACAGCTGCAATAAGATTACCAATTTCTATCACTAAGATAATTTATATCACTAAAATAAATGTCTAAAACAGCAATAATACTCTGACAAAAAACAAACCAATAAACTTACATGTCATAAACATCATTAATGCAACACTTATCACCCAATGATTTAATGAAAGCACAGGTTTCATCATCGATTCTTCAAACAGAAAATGTGCAATATTATTGGAACTACAGTAAAAAAGAAAATACACAACCTCACTTAAGTTTAATTAAGAAAATTAATAGAGATATTGTACACACTTATTGAAATAAATTTTGAAATAATATAAATTTCTTTAAACATACTTTCTATCTCGTCTATAGACAGGTCCAAAAAGTAGGGCATCAACCAAAATGTCTGCGAAAGGTTCAAAGATACCCAAATTAAAGTGCTTTGCTTCTTCTTGCAACTGCTGCAGTAATTTATTGCAAAGACCTGTCACAGATTCTCCTTGGATGAAAATCTTTCGAGCATACTGCAAATAATAAAATTTTGTACTTGGGCATAAAAGTGCAACAAAATTTCCCAAAAAACACTGAATGATACAGAGTTCCCATGAATATTAATAATTTGGCTGAGATTTCAATATTAATCCTTCAGTTAAGTTGTTTTTTCTTTACTCTGTGTGAACAGAGCAAAATGAATTTTATAGATAAAATCATTCAAGTCCATCATCATCAATACCATTGTGTGTGAGATTAATTCTCAAAATCAATTTTAAAAGAATAAAATAATTACCAAATTATTGAACGTCAAAAAGACTGTGTAGAAGAATCATGATTTATAATTTCATATTAAGAGAAAAAAGGAAGTAAATTTTCATAAAGAACATAGTGCATGAAAATAATATTTGTACAAAAATATACACTTCAGTTTGCATAAGTAAATTTCTTACATTGAAAAAGAACTCAGCCGTTGGTAGCCGTATATTGGTATAAGTAAATAAGAATTGCGATTTTAGCTTATTCCATGCTGAGAGTAGAATGTAGAATTGGGTATAATAGGTTCTCAGGCAAAGTGCTATAAAGATAAAATGCATACTAATTGCTAAAGAGCACAGCACTTCTGGAGCAAAAACAGCCATTTGGCTTTTTTGGTACTTTTGAGGTACAGTTGGAACACAAATGTAGTGACATCAGTTTAGATGTTTGTTTGGTTTTATTTTACTATTGACTGTAGACGATTATGTATGGTGTGCAAGGAATATTATAGGTTCTAGGTTATTAAAATGAAGAGGAGAAATTTTCTCTGAACTAGTTAGTACATGATTATGTAGCTAAAAAGGTTACTTGAATCCAAAAGGACAACAACTGATTAAAAATTCAGCGGATCAAGCTTTTCAAAAGGAATCCTAATATTATCCAGAATAGAGAAAACTTAATGAAATTGAGGATTTCAAACTGTATCACTATGTTCACCCCTGTATACTGATCCAATTCCAGAAGCAAAGAAACAATATATGCTCAGTATGCACATCCCAAAGATACATCTAATGAAGTGTTTTTAAAAGATGGCGGTTGTTAAAGTTATCTTTAATGCAGAGCCCCAATAAGCAGTACCATTTGATATTAAATATGAACAAACTGAGGATGAGGAAGAAAGGATAAACATATAATTTCTCATTGGATCTACAGACCATATAGCGCAACTTTCATGTAGCTTAAATGTATTGATTTTGATACCAAAAACATAATTTCGAAGTAGCTGAATAAGAAATTTAGTATTTATAATGCATAACCACATTTATAAGTTATTTAATGCAAATGTTATTTGCGCTACGCTGCAAAATATTCCGACCTCTAAAATTAAGAGTAAGTGACCTATACCATTCTCTTTCTCAGCAAATCAATTATGATAAAATGTCATAGAAAAGCATTTAATCTTACTTGTAGAAGTATTTCACTCATTTCAGAGTCATTCATTAAACACTTCTGGAATGTCATTTGAACAAACTTCTCCATGGAAATCCAGAAAAGGTCAGATTTACGAAGCTCAAAGATACCAGTCCAACATAATGCCATAAACCTTTTAACTTTCTCTCTAGTCTCATTTGTAACAAGAAGATGAGCAATTTGTTGCATCACTGACATCACTGGAATCAACATTCCTCTTCCACCTACTTCAAGAGCTTCTCCTGCTTCAGTCAAAATATAGCTTGCAAATTCAAATTGCATTCTCAACTCAGAGGAATTTGTTTGCATCTCAATATACAAATTCAATAAAAACCATGTACTTTGCATATACTCTGCTACAAGTCTACCCCATAGTGTTTGCATATCTCGTGTCAGCTGCTTGTCTTGCTGAGCTTTTGTCAAAATGCAATTCAATTTCTTCTGTTTAAGCATATTTTCTGAGAAGGCCATTTGCTTCTCAAAGAGAGGAGAAGTCTTGGCAAATTGTTTATCAGTTTTGTAACTCTCCTTCATCAAATTAGATATCCAAGATAAAACCTTAATACTAAAATACTTGGACATAGGTGTAGCATTTTCAAATTCTAAAGAAGTAATAGAAAAGCAGGCAGTCTGTAACATTTCTGCATGTTTCAGAAGATCACGTTGTAATTTAGGTTCATTTAAAAGGATGTTCAATGAATGTAAATACATCACAGAAGTGTCAAAACTCTCCAAGTTATAGGCTGAAAATGTGTATCTCTTCATACAGTAAAACACTCCTGGTAAAACCATAAATATCAATGAGAGGATATTTTTTCCAGTTAAATCATTTTCTACAATTGGCTGACTCTCTTTAAGTAAATTAATCAACATTTCCAAACATGAATCTTGTTTAGCATGGCAAACATATATTCTTTCATGGCAGTTTTTCAAATTTTCAACAAGAGATAATAAAGTATTACTTAAACTGTATAAGCCACTAGTATTAAATGCATCAAGGAAAATTAAATCAGCATCGGATAAGAGAATGATCATTCTTGCAGCAGTAAGTTTCTCACATTCCATGTTATCATTTATAACTGTATCAAATGATTTTTGTGCATACTTAAAAGCATCTTCTTTACTTACAACCGATTTTAACCATAAAGTAACATTATGCCAAGAGGAGGATCCCCTTCTCAGCCCCTCACTTTTGCTGAAACTACCCATAATCTCAGCTACAGCACTCAGTTCTAATTGTTGTTCATCAGCAAGATTTATTAATATATCAATAAAATAAGACTGAATAGCTCCACGTATATGAACCACTTGGGTTGCAAGAGCATCCACCAAAAAATTCTTCAGTATCTCAATATCATGGACAGTCCACACAGGACATTTTGGTACAGCAGCTAATGCAAATACAACATAAAATAATGCCACTGGACCCCATGAGACTTGGACAATAGAATTTAATAAGTGACTAAAAAAATTCTGATGTTGTTCTGGATCAGTTTCAGCAATAGAAACAAAGAAATTCCTTAACCCACTCACAACATCAGGGACTAACAAATTTTTATTGTTCATAATGTACATGGATGAACTGTTCAAAGCATTTACCAGCGAGAACACAACATCAGCATAGTCCACGTTATAAACCATATACAGATTAATGTCCAACTCTGTAAAGCACAAAATACCCCATTTTACAACAGCATTACTTTCATGCCTCAAAGCTCGATGAATAACACACAAAATCCAAGATGAATGTATAAGAGATTTCTGGCATGCTTTGATTAGAGATGAGATGACAGGCTGCACAGGTTCAATAAGATGCATTTGTTTCTCTTCTAAAACTTCTAGAAGAAGAAATAATTCCTCCCATACTTTTTGGAAATTTTGAGAATTTTGCTGATCCCACCAAAATAAAACCACTTTCGATTCATTAGAAGCCAGAGAAGGAATAGTTGATTCTCGCTCTACAGCTCTTTTTAATAAATACAATGCTTGCTTTCTCATTAATGCATCATGGGAAGCCAGACCACACTGTAAGAATCTCCAAAATTCATAATTTTTACCCACAGGGAAAGAGTGGGATATATCATGTTCGCATGGAATGAAATAATCAGACAGTGCACACATTACTAAGAAGATGTGAGGTGTCACTTTCTGGCCATTGCTTGCAGATGAAATGCCTGTGATGTAATTCCAAAGTTTTTCTAATACTGAATTAGTTTTGGTAAGTGAGATCAGTTTTGGAATCACACATAGTAATATTTGGGAAGTTAGAATATCATGTTCAAAGCTTATAATTTTCAACAGTAACTCAATAAATTCATCATCGAATAAAGATATATTATCCAACAATGGATTACTTTCCCCTGCACACTCAGACTTGTTTCCCAATGAAGTCAGAAAACTAATAACAGATTCCCAAATTCGTAAATTGATTCCCAATTGTATGACTTCGGTAGATGAATTTTGTAAATCTTCACTCATTAATGAAGGACTCTTTTCTAAGTTCATCAAAAATATTTTACAATTATGCACAATAATTGTAATTTTATCTTTCATTAAATATTGTGGTAACAATGCCAAGGAGGAACATAAAACATCACAAATTACAGGTATGCATAAATCTTTCCCATCTACAAGACCACAGAGAGTTTTAAAGCACATATCTACAACTTCTTCAACCACACGTAAATATTCACTATTTTCTAGGATTTTGGTACGATTTGATACACATTCAACTTTCATCACTATACTGAGTGTTTCTAGCTTCTTTTTGAAAAAGTTGCAATCACTACTAACATGTTTAGTACTCAACAGTGAAGATGCCAGGCGTAAAATTACAGAATTTAAGCACTTTTCTTTATTTTCAAGATGATTTAATAAAATTTCAACACTTCCTTCCATAGTTGATTTAGATAATCACATTCAACTGTATTAAATTGATATTCTTTAATATTCTCGCAATAGGAACTCCGAACGCCACCCAAGTTAACACTTATTTACATAGCATATTTCAATAATAGAGCAACACGTGCACAGAGCACATTTGATGATCAACGTTGGATAAACATGTGTTCCCCCACGTGTCACATCTGGTCACAACTAGCACTTTATTCCTTGAACATTGAAAGTTTCGCTTTATACTTCAATTTATTTGTAGTGGCGCTTGACGTACATCAGTTGGTTCACGGTCATCCAATCGGAAACTTGAAAGTCAATAGACCGGGAGCGGTAGCTCAGTGGCTCAGTGCATCAACTGATGTCGCCGCAGTGTCACTGCGTGACCGGGAGGTCCTAGGTTCGAGTCCTGACGGCGGCAGGATTTTCGACACCACATTTATACTCTTTGTTCGACACTAGCTTTTCAGCTAGATCGGATTCAGTCGCTACAGCCGCTGTCTGGAGGAGAATTCTAGAGGCCGGCTGCTCTGATCGGTAGTTTTCCGTGGTTTCTCCGATCAACACCAGGCGAATGCCGGAGCAGTACTCGAACAAACGGGCCACGGACCGCGCGGGCTATCCTTCATCTTCCTTGTCTTAACCTCGTTCCTTACACACACACTAACATGCACTACACTACCACATATTCCAGGAGACCGGTCGTGAGCTTAGACCTTGTCCCGGCTGGGGCGGTGCCCCACTGGTGGGAGAGTCCTGGTTAGGGGGAAACCGACGGTAGGTCGGCGCCGGATCTGGCCATCCAGCGGGAGAAGATCCATCTCCCGAGGGAAACAAGGACTATACTTACGGGACTAATGACCTAACGGAATTGGAACGGACGTAAGGTTGAGGTTCCATCAAGCTAAAGGTTCAAAATCGGGCAACATGACCTCTATATTCTTTTATGAAAACTTGCTAGAGTGCTTCAAGCATGCCCAAGTGCTACGATAAATGGATTTATTTTTATTTTTTGTTTGCTTATTTATTTACCGTCAAAAACAATTAAAAACTGCGTGTGACATGCTACGGGGAGAAGCGAATTCTGTGCACGTTTTCATAATTCTTTGATCCCTAGCCAAAGCCATATACTAGTTGAATTCTGAGTACAGAAGGAAATGAGAATTTTTGGCAACAAAATATTTGCTCCGATGTAATAAAATCTAATTCAAGGGGTAATCATATGCGTAAAAAAGATAATGCATCAAAAAAGTATTAAATTGTGAAATACATTTTTTAAAGTTTGTAATTTTTTATGTGGGATATCAACATTTTCCATTAGTGCAATCTTTCATTTTATTATGTTGATAAGCCACAACTAACAATTTATGTACTTGAAAACTAACACAAATGCAAACACAATCTTTCGAAATTGCATTGTTTATTACAAAAATAATGACAACTTGGAAATCAAAGATACATGTTTGCAAAACTTTTGCATTATTCAACATCATCTTCAAAGGTGACTGTATCATCAAGGCAAGGAAGTGAAGATGCTTTCTTTCATATATTTTTAGTAGAGTCTCTTCCCTTGAAAATTTTGTTGTAATATTCAGTAATATGTTTCTGTGGTATGTACGGATATAAAGATTTCACATCTTTTCTCTTCACTGGGTCGGGCTTGGGATACTTTCGTGACAAATTAATGGAAGTGAATGCCACCTTACGATCTGTATGCAATATTAGTCTCTTCCCAAATATCATTGTTATATGAGGTACATATTTCAAAATTAGGTTCATTTCTTGAACCTCGAAACTTCATTGAACAAAATTTTGTTTGTCACTTTGTCATCTTTTGATGAATGCAATGTTTCAAACAACTGTGAAATAGAAATTGATGCTGCTTCGTGTGAAACACT
Source organism: Teleogryllus occipitalis (assembly GCA_011170035.1). NCBI lineage: Eukaryota > Metazoa > Arthropoda > Insecta > Orthoptera > Gryllidae > Teleogryllus > Teleogryllus occipitalis. The sequence goes on along the minus strand of BLKR01009865.1, from coordinate 21,838 downwards.
TTCAGAGACTTTTAGCTGCAAATTTGTTTGAAAATATTAACCCACTCATCAGGAACCAATATTGAACTTACATGTTTTCTAACAAAGCTCTCTATCTTTCCAGTGACCTCATCAGATGGGATCATGGAAGTGGAAAATGGTGTTCTATCTCTTCAAATCAACCAGTTGATACTAAACTCATCCAGTAGGAAATAATGCACCAATTCTCATTTTGGCCAGCACAATTATCAGACAAAACCACAAGTTTCTTTAAAGAAATATTATTCACCGTAAAATACTCATTGAGGCAACTTATAATCCCTTCTGATCCTCTTCCAGCAACAATTTCGTCCTAGATAAAACTGAATCCCTTTTCATTATTAAGGCAGTGTATGCCTAAATTGTATCTCCATATCTTTAGGGCATAGAATGCTCTTCCGGAAGTTAATTTTGGTTTAGGTATAGCCTGCTGTAAATCAAGTGTGATTGAATGTAGATTGGAATCTGTCTTTGATAATTGCCTCACACTTTTTTAAAGAATTCAAGGGAAGAAAGCTGTTTTCGTTTACATGTTTGAATTAAAAAAATATATATGTATTTTTCACGCGACTTAAGAATTTACGAATTTTTCAAATGGTAATTAAAGTGTAGAACATAAATTGTCACATTATAATATTACATAGCTATTAACAATATCGCGAGAAAGTACCTAGTTTTTCTAAATTTAGCAACTGGATTTATCCACTTAGCAGGGTAAAAGAGTTTTTCTGCCGAAAATTCGCCCTTTTTCGCGAAGCATTACATAACATTCTCTGTATTGCGTAAGCGGTAGCGAGAAAGTAAAAACATGTATATTCACAATTATAGTTGTAGGAAGACTCCGAAACATTTTTAGTTCTTTTTTTCAATTATCGAAAAATCAGTAATTTCAATGAAAATGAGACCTGCACTATTATCTTAAACGTCCTTTACACTATCCAACAAAAAATTTAATCAAAAATGTTGGAATACCATTTTTGGAAAATTTGGAAAATGTCCCAGGGGCTTCAAGTAAAGTATCCCCAGAAATTAAAATATCGGTTTCAAATTCAAGGGGCCGAGACATCAGCCTGATCGACCGAGGATCAGCCTGATCAATTTTGGAGAAAATCGGCTGAACGGTTTAGCCGCTATCGTTGTTCACGGACGGACCGACGGACAGACGCAAGTTTTGCTGTCATTCGATATTTTGGTATCAAGAATCCACAAAACATGGATTCTGGCCATACCACGTGTTATAGTTTTTTCTAAATTTAGCAACTGGATTTATATAGTTTCTCGTTAGCAGGGCTCTGTAATAAAAAAAAGATTCTGTTGAAAATTCGCCGTTTTTTCGTGCAGCATTACATAACTATCTCTCTACTGCATAAGCGACAACGAGGAAGTAAAAATTGAATTGTTTTACGACGACATTGCCTATTTGAAACATACACAAAAGAAGCATCGGAAAAAATGTTTTGAAAATAATTTAATTTTTTAATTTTACTTAATAAACTATGCATTTGAACGCTTTCATTTGTTTAATGTCCTAATATTGGGGAATGGACAGGTGATTTAAGAAAATAAATTTATTAATCAAAGGCCATTCAATATTTAGGACAAAAATTATTAAAATGTATTAAAAGACATAAATTTACCCACGCTCTACATAAATGTACCAACGAAGCGCGATGCGTATATAGTATATATAATTATTAGTATATATTAACGCGAAAGAAATCATCCTCTAGTTCTGTTATCAGTGCGACATTATAACAATGTGTTGCAACGAGCAACAATGACCGCGAATTGTATGAGATACACATTTTGCAAATTAGCATTGTTTATACCGCTAGCAAGAAAATGGAAATGAATGGGAAAATTTAATAATTAAATATAATATCGTTATATTCATCAAAATGACTCAGTTTTTACATGCATTACTCTTCATTCCCACATCTTATTACAGAAAGCGAAATTATCTATTCGTTTTTACTTTTAACTCAATTAAAGACAGCAAATTTAAAATATGTTTTAAATGATTTTTAAAAGATTAATTTGTAAACGTATAAGAAAACCTCGAATGTAAGAAACGAAAAAAGAAATATGAAATAATATACAAATTCTAACTTACGAGCATCCAACTGCCTGGAAATATGTTCACGATACGCAGTAAACTCGGATTGGGCGACCGTTTGTCGACAAATTACGCAAAAATACACATATTTTCAAAAAATTCAACATTACCTTATTTGAAAATGTTTTTGATAAACACGTTTCATTAAGAAAAAAGTGTATCTTCACAACTTTAATTGTAAGAAGCAGCCGAAAAACATTCTTCTTTTATTTTCGAAAAATCAGGCTTTTCAACTAACACGAGACCTGAACCATTCTCTTAAGCGTCCTTTACACTATCTAAGGTCCCAATTTAATCAAAAACTTTTGTGCCGTTAAAAAAATGGTTTAAAGAAAATGAAAATTGCCTATGTTTGACACAAAATTTCGCCCAAAATACTCAGGTTTTCGAAATATTGAACCTCACATTTTTAGAGCTGTTTTTCATTAACACATTTAATTAGGGAAAAATTTGTTTATCTTCATAATTTTAATTGTAGGAAGACGTCGAAAAATTTTGAATTTTTTTCAATTTTCGAAAAATCAGGATTTCTCAACCAACATGAGACGTGCACCATTATCTTAACTGTTCTTTAGACTATCCAACAGCATAATTTTATAAAAAAACGATGGAGCCGTTTTTTAGAAAAAAAATTTCAAACAAATTTAAAATTACCTATGTTTCACGCAAAATTACGCGAAAAACACTAAAATTTCCAAAAAAAATTATATGATCTTATTTCAAAATCTATCTTTAAGAAACATATTTCATTAAGATGGAAGTGGATTAATGGAAGTGGTTCCTTAAAAATAGTTACTTTTGAAATAAGGTCATGTACAATTTTCCGAAAATTTGTGTATTTTCGCGTAATTTTGCGTGAAAGTACGGGGCGAGAAAGTCCGTGCTGTTTTAACACCACTAGTTTCTTAATGAAATGTGTTCGTCAAAAACAGATTTTCAAATATGGTCATGGTGAATTTTTAAAAAATATGAGTATATTTTGAAATTTGGTGTCAAACATAGTCGCCCGCTTCAAATTTCCCGCGCTTCGTGGGCGTAAAATGAATGGCGACTTCAGGCAGTTGGATGCTACTTAAGTTAGAATTTGTATATTATTTCATATTTCTTTGTTCGTTTCTTAAATGCGAGCTTTTGTTATACGTTTACAAATTAATCTCTTAGAAATTATTTAAAATCTATTAAATAATCCATATTTTTTGTCCGTTTTTCGAGGTATGTATTTGCATTTTCAATGTATTGATGTATTTTCTTTCAAGCAATCTGCAAACCTTAATTCAAATTAGCCCAATTAGATTTTCTCTTTAAAAAATACGATTTAAAAGTAATATGAAAGAAAAAGCTAGCTTTCAGGGAATATCAGATTTGAATGCAACAATAGCATTCCGCGCCGCGAGTTGGCAGCTGAAGTTCTGTGAATTATACGTCTCATTGTTGGTGCATGATTTAGATGCATGAAAAGTCGTTATAATTGTCAAATTTGTGTTGATATTTGCTTAAAAATATTTAGTTTTCGCACCAAATATTCTACGATTTGTAATGAGTTTTACAAAAAACCATAACTGAGAAGTGTTAATTCGGAGAGAAATTGTGGCATAAATAGTATTACATGACCATTTCTAAGGGCGAGAAAGTACGTACTGCTTTAGCACCACTAGTTTCTATAAGTATTTTACATTGAATTTTATTTATAATCATTTATTTACTTATGAAGCTTGTACTGTATATTTATTGCTTATTTTAAAGATTTATCGCGCATATTATGACATATTTTAAGAATTTTTACTCAATAGAAGTCCTAGCTCTAGTAATGAACCGTATTAGGATGTGCTCTAGCGCCGCGTAGACGCGGGCGGTGCAGAAAAACTCTTTTTGCCGGGCCCTGGTAACGGAAAAAGTCGATAAATCAGTTCCTGTATATAGTAAGGCACTTCATCTAACACATTGTGCAGTCAAAATCCATGTTTTGTTGATCCTTGATACCGGAAAATCAATTGACGGTAAAACATCCGTCCATCCGTCTCTCCCTCCCTCCCTGTGGTCAACGCTAGCGCCTGAACTGTTCAATCGACTTTCTCCAAAATTAATATTCTCCGATTGATTTAAATAACTTCCGAGGCTCTCGGAGGTTGAAACGGATCTTGATTTTGGGGGGTAATTCACATAAAGTCTCAACATTTTCAATTTTTTTAAAAAAAGGGTTCCAAAGTCTCAGTTTCATTGAAATCCCTGATTTACCGAAAATTGCAAAAGTTCACATTTTTTTTCGGTGTCTTTCTAAAACTACAGTATTGAAAAAGATTTTTTCCTTGATGGTTCTTCAAAGACATCTTGAAATAATGTTTTTCAAAAATGTGTAGTTTTGCGTAATTTTGCGTGAAATATAGGCAATTTTTAATTTTTTAAAACATTTTTTCCTAAGACTCAAATATTTTCTTTAAAATTTTTCCTCATTTTCTTCTCAAAGGACGGTAAAAAAAAGAGGTGCTTGTCTCATTTCTGGCGAATACTCTGTATTTTCCAAAATTGCAAAATTTTAACATTTCAAAACTACAAAACCGAATAGAAATTTTTCCCTTAAACAAAATCTGTTCTAAAAAGTCAGCTCTATGAAAGGTCATGTGCAATTTTTTGAAAAAAATGAGTATTTTTTGCGTCATATGCAATTTAATAAAAGAAAACATTTTCTCAAAAATTACGAATATTTTACATCAATTATTTTTTCTACGGACAGAACTAGGAACGTTTATAAGAATGGCGCAGATCTCATTTCCGTTGAACTCTGAATTTTCGAAAATGGCAAATTTAGAAATAATGCGAGAAAGTACAAGTTGTAGCATCATTAGTTGAACGTGGTAGTAAAATAGGTCGGAACTTGCATATATATATATATATATATATATATATATATATATATATATATATATATATATATATATATATATATATATAGTCGACTAAAAGCTCGAAGTCTATTTATTTATAAAATAATTCTTTAATTCAAATTATTGTCGAATTCGATATCAATTAAAAATCAGTATATGGAATGAAAACTATATTTCAGAACAGTTTGATGCAAAATATCAACAAAGAGTTGTTTTCAAAAGACTTTGGGCAGAGGTAAATCCATATCATCTTTCACGATATCCGCCTGAGTAATTTATGACATTTGGCACAAATTCTACCGATCTACAGGCACGTTGTGCGATTCAGTCTGAACGCGGAAATAGCAATATTTCTCTGCAAAATAGTACTCCGAATTATGATTGCAAGATACATTTATTGAGATAGAAATACGCAGATGTGAAATTACATGCCCAGTTGTATCGTCCATTCCACTTTTTCTGTTCACGCTCTCTCTACACGTGCTCGTCCTTGCCAGCGCTGACTACGCTCTTTTGCTTTTACAGGCTTGTTTCGTGGTTGACTCGAGTGACGTAGCGGTCTTCGCATCACGGTCCATTGCCAAGTCAAGCAGTGAACGTTGAGATAACGTAGATGTCATGTAATGCTGCGAGTCACTGTGACATCAGACGGTTACTTATATAGGCTAGCGACTGAATAACATGCAGTCTGATTCGCTGGCATCTGTTGTGACAACCTTAACACGAGCTGCTTGTGGACGGCATTCAACAGTGACACCTGTTGCGGATCACATGTACGTGCGAATATTAAACAAGTGTATTGAAATCGTGGTGTTGATTTCCAAGATTTCAATGTGCTTACATTATTATAAGAGATATGCAATTTATTAGAGTGGATTACACACTAATGTTTGTCAACGTAGTTGGAATTTTGTACCAGTTTTGATTTCTTTCTTTTTAATTATGGCAGAAGGCGGTATTTATGATCAGGAAATAACGAAAACGGAAATAGAAAACGGGTTTGAAGCTTAAAGCGGCGGCTTTGAACGGAAAATTAAAGCTGAGCGCTTTAATATGTTATATGCTGTATTCAACTTATAATAAGATCTACTTTTAACCAGTTTTACATAACGTGAAAATTTTTATAGTTTTTATCTGTTATCTCGTCTTTCACACACTAAATAAAATATTGGAATAATTTATTTATAAAATTGATTCTAAATATTCATAATTCTAATACAAAATATACAATATATTTTGACAACTTGCTTATCTAGCTATGTTCAAATTCAGCTATTAGCAAATTCAAAATTCAGTTCATTTAATATTCATTTCTGTGTGCTGTAATTTGAATAGTTCATTCACAGCGTTTTCAATGTACATTAAAGAGCTGAAAATCTTATATAATTACATCACATCCATCATTTTCTATCTGCTTTTGTGAAAGTTCCTTGTGAAATGTCACTTATTTCTTATCATTCCCACAGTATATTTTAGTTAATTTTGTTAAAAGACTTGAGGTCTTTAGATGAATTTTTAATGGCAGCTGAACAGAATGAATTATATAAGAATTGAATTGTTTTTATTTAAAGAATATTTTTTATATTTCCTCTCCTGTGTTTTTATACATCAAATGGAGGTTATTTCTCCTCTATTATGCCTTTTCAGCATTCACTACCCCATTTCCGAGACTCTTAGATATAGTTAATTGTATTGTTCCATGAACAGTTGGGGGATAGAATACAATTTCAAAATAATTAAGCTAGAATTTAGTTTAAGATACCAGTTTTTATTCTTTTCTTTCATCCTGTAGTTACTGCAGTCAAACATTTTGTGTCTGAGACAAGCCTTCGTCATTTAACATTCATGACGCTGCTTGTTATCATGGTAGTAAATTGCAGTTTGAATAAAATGTCTTTTTCATTTATACATACGTGCATTTTATTTTATTTTATTTTATTGTGTACTTTTAACAGCTTAGTTAAAATCTAAAATAAACTCTTCTATTTAATTAATTCCTTTTTTTCAATTGGATTTCCATAATCTGACAAGGTCCAATCCCTTATTGTCAGTTTACAGAGACTAATTATTTTGAACCGTTGAACTTCTCATTAGCAAAGAATAGGCATTTTAACTCCTTAGAAACATTAAAACAAGGCGAAGTTAATGTTTTTAATTAAGAGGTGTGCACAAAACATAGATGATTTACTTGGTAAGTTTAATGGACTTGACAACTGTACACAAGTACTTCTGCTCAACTTACCGAATGGTTGCTGACTCCTGCCATACTGTTTATGTTGAAATTTTGTTCCTTTATTAATACCCGTTCAATTTTAAAGACCTTTATATTCATTTTCTCGACTCATTATTTTCTCTATCCATACTACAAAAATATTTGAGTTGAACGGCATTTACCCACTACAAGCTTTGATTAATATTCCTTATATAATTAATATTATTACAGTTGTTATTGTTGTTACTATTATTATTATTATTATTATTATTATTATTATTATTATTATTATTATTATTATTATTATTATTATTATTATTATTATTATTATTATTATTATTATACTATATGATACTAATATACTAAATGATACTAATATGAAAACATTGAGGAAATTTCAAAGTAAATATTTATTTTTCTAAATATTCAAAATTTTGCAGAGATACACTTCAACATGGCTGAATGCAAAACAGGATGGTGTGGTAAAGGTGATCGTCCACGAACATTCCCCAAAAGACAACCAGTAATTTGCTATGATAAACCTGCAGCTGCTGGTGTAGACCACACCCTTTATGACACATTAAGACATGAAGCACTGTTAGGAGAGAAAATAGAGGAACTACGAGTCCCCAAGAAATCAGCAAGAACCTGGACCATGCAACGTGGAGATTTGTGTCGCATTACTGTTGTTGAAGGATCACAGGTAATAAAGAAATTAATTTTAGTAATGACCATTGGACTAAGGAATGATTTATTTGTTTAACTTTACCTCAAAAATCATAATCAAAATGTTATGAAAACAAACTGGAAGCTCCAAAAACAAATTCGGAATAGGCCTACCACCTGTGCCAGAACAAAGCTTCCCACTCAGTCAAGTGGTTGACTCACAAATTGATGTTGCTATATGCTACCTCAGTGGCGCAGAGTAGGAAAGCGTTGGAGAGGCTGCAGTCACTCTGGCCTCAGGTTTTCACATGATGAATGGGTCCATCAGTTTTGGGTGGTTTTAGTATATAGTCAGGCACCTCGGAATCATTTTAATTTGAGGGGATATTTTTAGATAAAATTATATTTGTTACCTTTCAGTAAATAGAAAAAATTGGGAAAAGCATTTCTGTAAATTCTTCAATAAAATGTTTGGAAATACCCATGATAATGGAAAAACTACAACAAATTTGCTATTAATATTTGTACTAATCCTTAATGACATACTGTTTTTAATTTCCAAAAAAATTATTCCTTGATATTAAAATTATATTTTGCAGGATAGTCACAATTAATAAAATTTTGAGCAAACAAATTACAGTAATGTTTAAGTCAAAATGCAATAGTCTGTTATTTCTTTTTAGAAATCATTGTTTTTTAACCTTTGATGGTTTTGTATGGAAATTTGTGAAGCACCTAATGTGGATTAATTACATCCCTGGGAAGGAGAAATTAATACTTTTCCAGCCGGGATCATCAAGCGCTCTTGGGAGATCAATCCTCCCCCAGCATCAATTTCTGATTCTGTTTCAAGAAAGAGTGTACCTCTTATTGAAGTGATAAGAAAAGTGAGTTTGTTGAAGAACTATGTTAGCCAGTATTGCTAGCCAAATTTCTTAGCTATGCTCTGTTAAGTCATGGAAGTTAAGGGAATTGGAGACCTTATGGGTTCCTGGTTGGGTGGCCACCTAGGAACCCCGGTATCTAACGGCGCTGAGCCCCTGGCCGAAGGGATAAAAGGCACAGACTGACTGTGATGTGACAGGACTTGACAAAAATAATAATGAAGGATTACTCCATGCTGGGCACTCAATGTACAACAAGGTTTCAGAGATGCACTGCATCAATGAAGACGCAATAAAATTTAAAGAAACAAACAAACTAGAAGCAAGAGGTGTGGATACATTACTAGGATGAAAACATTACTAACTATTAGTTAAACTAGGACTAAACTATTAGTTTGATGAAGATTTTTTTTTTCAAGAAGAACAGATAATGGTAGATGGGAAAGTTTTAGACCTGAAACTTCTCCAAAATTATCGCTATAATAAATTAATTAAAAAAATGAATATTGATGATCATGGTTCCATAATCACAAATGAATTGTAATAAACCTGCAACAGTATTAACTTGTGTGAATTATCTCCTTCAGCTGTTGTCATCACCTCAGGAGGATGTGTCAAAACACATTCGAACAATGGAAATTACAAATATTCGTGTGTACCAGGGACAGCTCTAGAAAATATTTCAGGGGAGGGCCAATTTATTTTGATCTCAACCCTAAATATTTTTGAAATAATAATTGAAACAAAAATGTTAGCTTGAAAATGTGTATTCATAACATCAATACTCTTTTGACATGAAATGTGATCATTATGTGGTTTTGTTTTGAATAAATTAAGTAAAATTTCATATTACATTAGGTAGTCGTGCCCCTCCCTCCCCCTGCTCCAATAATGCCTGAGGAATTAATATGCAATTATAATTATTATTATTATTATCTACATAACTGATTTGGAATACATGCATATAGTGACAGAGAACTAAGCAGCCTTGGCCATGTGAGAGATGTTATTGGTTTTGTTAGACATTGAAGTAGACTGTAAAAATGCTAAATGTTACAATTTTCACTGAAAAATATTTGATTACATTAAACTGCAATTTCTTATGTTTATACTCTCATCCTTAGTATGTCACTGTTCATGACATAGCTAGTGTTGTGCAGCGAAGAAGAAACAAACTTTGGTAGTAATGTGTGCTGTTTCAAACGGCCGATTATTGCTGCTCCAGAACCCCAATTTTCATGCACTCAAAAGTAGGGGTTTCTGCTGCTGCAGCCCACTAGTTATCGTTAATGATGATGATGATAATAATAATATTAATAATGTTACACGAACTATGAAATATTGCTTGTTTTATTATATTTATAAAACGGAAAGGATGGATATTCATTTGAAACACGGAGACTCCTTACGACTATAAAAATAATAAAGGCTCGTTCATGGAGTTTGGTCAGTGGAAAGAATTTAACTATCTAATTGTTTGCCAACATTTTGGAAAATACATTTTCATCACCAGGGCTATAATGTACAAGATCAAAAAAGCAGCAACGTATTTATAATAGTCACTTAGTCAATAATAGACAATTCTTTCCTCCTCCCAACACTTCACGATTAGCAAACATGGAGTATGTTGGTGTGGTGTTTCTTTACAAATGTGCCACACCTTAAGTGTGATGTAATATACCTGCAAGAATATGTAGCTCCAGCTCTTTGTTGTCTTGTGGTTGCAAGGTATTATAATTATAACATTTTATTATTTCTTCCCATGTTTTTGACAGTAATTATATGGGGTAGAGTAGGCTTAAGTGGTAAATTAACTTGCTGTTATTGTTGCTTTTTTGATCTTGTACATTATAGCCCTGATGATGGATATATATTTTCCAAAACGTTGGCAAACAACTTTATAATCTAATTCTTTTCACTGACCAGGCCTCAAACATAGCCACAAGTTACACCCTTACCATTCAGAGATCCTGCATTTATGAATTTGCACATCAGTCATTTGAATGTAAGCAAGATCTTTATTTATTTCAGGTTGGGGATGTTAATTTTTGGAATCTTCATAACACTAAGGAGAAATTTTATTCTGGTACTGTATTGTTATTATTATTATTGTTTTATTTTCTCTCACACTTGAAGGTATTGTTCAATCAATTACTATCTTGTTCTGTTTTTCAATGTAGGTAAAACACGCCAGCTCCATTCAGCACACTTGACTGTATATGACAGGTTATGGAGTTCACTGCCATATCTTCGACCCATGGCAACAGTTGTTGGTGATTCCCTAAAAGCATATGGCATTGATGAAGATGGAGCATCTGTTCATGATGTAATTGGTCAGTATTTTTAACATGTTATACTTTATCAAAATTTATATTTTTTAAATTCACTTCATTCAACAAAGGAGTGCATAAAAAGAAATGCTAATGCCCCAAAAAAATTCACACTTATGAATCTCATTGAAATTGCTATCATGATACTTTCTCAATTTAATGCATATTAAATGTATTTTTGGGCAATCTTTCTCAATTATAGGTACGAGGTGTGACAATTATACTACAAAACTCATTACTGGTAAGGAGAGTGAGGATTCTTGCCATACATATCTTATGAAAGCAGTTGAAAAGTTAGGATTACAGGAAGAAGATGTACATGATGTTTGGAATATTTTTATGTGTACTGGCTTCTCCCGTGATACTCATCAATACTTCACAAAGGCCAGCCCTGCTCGAAAAGGAGATTACATTGAATTTATTGCAGATATGGATTTATTGGTAGCACTGAGTGCATGTCCTCACGGTGAGTTCATTTAAACATTCAGACAAACTGAATTACTACTTTAAAGCTTGCTTATAGATTTCACATTTCTTAATTCTTACAGGTGATGTATCCATAGCAGTTGGACAAGAAATTCCTGATTCCATCTGTCATCCTCTTCAAGTGGAGGTCTTTCGAGCTACAAAACCATCTCTTGTATTACCACCCTTAGAAAAAAAGTAAAAGTGATTAAATCACCAAATTCAAATGAAAAGTGCCAAACCTGCGAAGATTGTTTTACCAGACCAAAATATAATTTGCCTTTTATACACAACTTGGTTTAGGTATCCCTTTGATTTGTCAATAATAATAATATTACATACCTTAATTAAGCATAGAAAAAGATATTTGAATGTTATAATGGCATTGGCCCTAGTACTGAGTATGCTTTGTACCTTCAAACATTTTCAATTGATGTTGATATTAAATGTACATAATGATTCTTTTTATTCTTTAGCACTTTATTCCAATGGGTTTCTCTATGATAGACTTCATTTTTCTCTTCCTCACCTTCATTATATCTTTCCCAGGACTTCAGTACATCTCAGAGCTATTCTAATGCAGCCATCATGGAATCATGCAAGTGCTTCAATTTCTGATTCATTTAACGATTGGTATTGAGTGAATAATATATAAATTGCATTTGCTAAATGGTCAATATGAAATTAAAAGAATTTCATTATGCTGAAGTTACCATATTCTATGAAAGCACCCATTCCTCCACCCAGTCTATGATGAGCAGGTATAGGCAGGAGAATTATTGCGAATGGTTTCCAATAAAAGGTTTTTGTGTACCCACATTAGGACGTTAAAAATTTAAGACATTTTCCAAACCTTTTCGTGAGTGTAATCAACCCAAATTAATAACCCCCTTCTGTTATGAAACCTTTTCAATAATTCTGATTTCTTTTGTCACATTTTCCATCCAAAAGAAAGTTGTAATTAAATTTTCCAATTTCTTTATTTGAAATATTTCCTTTGAATATTGTTTCAACACCTAAATTATATGTAGAATTTTCTCAAAAATTAACATTCCCAGTTTAATCTGGCAAAAAACGATACCTTGCAAATATAAAATCAACCTTTTAACTTTTGGGTAATTTACATTAAGCTCTCTGACCTTTTCAAAATTTTCTCCAAAATGGCTCTGAATTTTTTCTTTGATTTTTTTATAATTGTCACCTTTCCCGTCACATACATACAAGGAGTGATAATCACGCTCGTGAAAACTGTTCAAAGGGTTGGTTGCCTCGGTAGCTTAGTGGTTAGAGCAGCTGAGCATAAACCAGAAGGTCCAGGTTTGAACCCTGGTCAGGGCGATCAGTTCTTTGAACTAATTTAATTATTTAATTTTTTTGCTCAAAAAATGAGGATTTATAAATATGGAGAAGTGGATATGTAATATGATGTGTAAATACGAACAAGTATAGAACAAGTGGATTTATAAATATGGTGTAGGTTAAATTTTCATTATTACCTCTGGATTTTTTAAGATTGCAAAAATTAAACATTTTTTTAACCAAAACCTAGAGCTACATAATTGAAGATTAAATTTTTTCTTAATGAAATCTACTCTTCAATATTAGATCTTGATGATAAATTTTTTCAAAATAGTAGTTTTCTTGAAATTTTGTATGAATGTGATGATTTTTAAAAAATACTTAAACAAGATTTTCTCAAAAGGCTCTAATTTCTTTTAAAAACTTTTTGTAAGGATACACTGAACTCTATGGTACCAGTACCATTTCCCTGAAAACTTTTCAATTTTCAAAAATGTAACATTTGTAATTTTTTCAAACAATTTGCATGTTGATATTTACATTACATGTATATTTTAATTTCATGGTATTTATCAGGGAACACACATTCTTCAAACTCTCATTATGTTTCTTGAAATTTTAAAATAGGCTTTAGAGTAGAAATACCCGTTTCTTTATATTACCTATTAAAAAATAGCCTATTAGCAGAGAGCTAGTAGTCTAACAGTATTCTGGGTTATTATAAATTTAAAATCTTAAGCACGCATTATTAAAATTTAAAGCAGATGTACAAAAAATTAGTATGAAAGTATTCATTATTGCTTCCTAAATTGAAAGCCTAATTTGATTTTGGGGTTGAAGTTTTTTTCTTGAATAGAACAAAGCACACTTGTAAATATGTCATAACTGATTTTCATTAACACCTCTGAAATTTTGAAAATTGCGAATATATCTCTCATGCACTTCTTTTGCTGAAACGTTTTTCATGATGTGGCTGAAGAATTAATATGAGAAAGAATAAAAGGATAAAATGAGCCTCACAGCTCATTTGGGGAACTACTGATGCAAAAAATACAACTGTTATTTCACATTTTACTTTAATTCACTACGTATAAATATGGCAATACATCCATACACCCTGTCCAGTGAAATTAACTTTGACTACATTAAAGTAAGTGCAGTTACATTAATTTCAGAATAATCATTGCAGTGTCATCTTCAAAGCAACACATTTATGAGGCATACTACAGTTTAATACAGCCATCAATACTAAAATTTATTAATTGCATTATGTGACCACTTATATTTACTTGGCCAATTCAATTTCCAGCATGAACGTGACAGTAACACTACAACAGTCAACATGAAGAAACAATAATTCTGGAAATATACACTTTCCTAATTAAATTCGTTGCAATGCTGTACTGTAATTAGGATAATATATAGCAAGTAGGAGAATACATATACTCTGGTATAACACTGTAGTGACTTAGTAATTGAATTGTCTGCTTAGTAAGAATGATGAACACAATTCCTTGTACACATCACTTTTAATCCTCGGAAAATGATATCATAGTTCAAAAGTAAATGGTAAGCATTTTATAATACTCATTGTATGTACTGTGCATTGTAATGAATCATTAGAGATTAAGAAATAAATCTGTTATAATACACAATGTTGATAACATATATTAAATTAGTGCACCTACTGAAAAAAATTGATTGAATATTCATATAAACTGAACAGCTTGTCAAACTAATTTCCTTGACTCGCATACCGATTGCAAAACATTATTTCTACACAATACTAAATGAACCCAGCATCCAGGAAACTCATGCCAAACTGCTTAGTTAAGCATTTATGATCCTAGGTTGATTGCGAGTTAAATTGACTTAAAGGCAATGACCAAGTACCATGACAGTAATTGGGGACCAATTTGAATATAACAGTAGCAAAAATTCAGTCTTGAAAAGTCAAGTAATTCAGTGACGAGCCCCAATATGCACATACCTCTCATAAAAAGCACATTACACATGCCTTTGACCAGCAAAAATCTTGTGCTATTTATAATTTCATTTTATACCCAAAATTAAGATACAATACATCAAACAAAAAGTGAGTTAATTTTCTGAAGCTGAAGCTGCCTTCATTGAATTACTAATACCATTTGAGATACATTCATTTCAGACATTTCATGATGAAACAATGCACACAAACAATAATATTCTTAGCTTTAATGTTTGTAATTCACTTCATATATGACATACATATTTCTCTCAAAAGTGTATGTTCTTATCTGCTATGCACACACTTCAATGAGATTCAATGAGATTCTGTGTCTTGGTTATCTTCAGTAATATAGTAGAATGAATTAGCTGCAAAATGCAAAGATTAGTTCTTGTAACACTGTGTATTATAGGTTCATAAAAATTTGTCACTAGTCGTTTTCATTTTTTGTCAGTTTTGTATGTCTTTTGTGGTTATGAATGTCCAAACGAAGTTTATACCTTAAACAGTATGGCCTACAAATTTGCAGATTCTTGTCTATGCTGCTCTGACAAAAAGAGCAAGTCATTTCGGATGCAAAAAAACACCTTTATTACGCATTGCGAGATGAAAAAATGTTTCTTATGTTTCACTGAGAAACGTTTTTGCGGTTTTTTGATGAATTCTATTCTTTCTAAAACATTCTTTGTGAAAGGCAAATTAGTAAGTTTATACTTAAACATTAATTAAACATTATTGTTTAATATCACCAGAGACAAAATCTACTTTGTTCAGAAACAATCCAAAAAATTGTTAATTTTTAGAATGCTGATCTGCTGCAATCTGTTAACGTCTCTCGCAACTAAAGTTCAGGAACTGCAGTGTAATCCAAGTACACACATGACCACCTGAATCTATCAACAAAGTTTCCACATTTCCAAAAATAGTTTTTCTTGCAAGTGATGTTCTGATAAGTTAAAGGCTATGGTGGAATTAAAAAATGCGTAAAATGGTTTCCTCAGGTTTGCAAGCTTCTGACAGCAAAATATTACCAATAATTAATTTCTGTAATTATTGGTAACATTAAGAGGGTATCGATTTAATATTAACATGCCTGAAATTATCCCCAATTAAAAATATCCACATATGGATTTTTCCTGTCAATTTTCACTATTGTGCGACTTAGTTAAAAAAGGAAATAATCGATAATTTAGTACATCAAAACTCCCAGACTTCAATGACTTCACTAATGAAAAGAATAGAAAAAATATCACTTAGTGACGTAAATAACTTAAAAACATAAAAAATTGATTTAGTGAGTTTCATTTGCAATCCAACATAACACCATGTCATACACCTTGTCATATCACACAAAAATTTACTTGGTACATTTTGATGTATAAAGTACTATATAGTCCATATGGGGACTTCTTTCTCTACTTGTGTTTCTCTATAAATCTTTTGCATGAAGTCACCGTTTGAGAATTTTTTATTTACTCACAGTGCGGTGAGCTACAGGATTATTTTGACAATTTTTTTGTTCAACTCAGTAACTTTTTCAGAATAGTTATCTACAAAGAAATGATACTATAGTCTGCTATGGCTTTTTATTCCTTGAACCTGATTACAAGAATTCCTTCCCCTTTCTCTTCCATAATTCTATTTGGTTTGCTGCCCAAGGATATTTTACAGGGTGGCCATTAATACATATACTGAAATTTAACACTTTTAAAGAATTTCTCCTATTTATTTTAACTGGCAGATCAATTTTTAAAAAAAATCTCCATGGTAAATGTTTTTACTTTTCACAATTATTGCAGATATTGTTACCTTCATTGCCGCCTTAATTTAGAATTTTCTTGCAATTTCAAATTTTTTAAATAGAATTATTAGAACGCCTCAGCCATATATGTTTACTGTTGTCTTCTTATAACATTGTTTTAGAGGAACAGAGAGATACAGTACAATCATTCAAATAATTTTAATTATGAATGAATGTTTTAAGCTTATCAAAATTAATTTCATATTGATTCATCACCAGTTACATCAAATACATTATTTTATAACATGCATGCATTTAAGTGCTTTTATAGTGGTTCTGCTCAGTACAGTAGTTGGTAAGCAATTATCAGATTTCAAGTTATGAACTTATCTTGAAGAGGGTTATGAAGAAAATTATTCTTCACATAATTCTTTAGATTATTCTTAACGTAGACGATCCAAGTTAAAAGAGGAAAAACATGCTCCTGAAAATCTTGGTTATTTCATAGTTAACAGAAGCAGAGGAAGAAGCAATGCACGAATTGAGAGAATTCTTAAGCAATTTCCTTTATCTTTCATGTTTTTCTTATGACTCAGGCAGTTATGAAAACATTGATATCAGTTAGTGCTTTAAATAATATGACCAGTGATTTTGCTGACTGTTACCTCTGTTGAATACACTGCCCATTATATATCTATAGGAGGCTGTATTTTTTTTCCTTTCTACCTTCAAATACCATGATCTCCAGTTAACATAAACAAGTTTGATATGATTCAATATATTTAATGCTTAAAAACGAGGTTTAGAGGACATGAATAGATTGAGAGTATAAAGAGATGCTGAGGCATTTTTGTTTTGGTTGCATTTACAATTAGGAGGTACAAGGTAGAGTAATAAACTAAAACCCACAAGTATATAAAAAATTTAACATAAAACCCAGAATTCTGAGACCATTTCATGACCCTTCAAAGCAATACCAAACTCCTATTTTTCCATGATTTTACCTGACTGTTGGCCACACTTTTGATATCTATGTGTGAGTGTGTACACACCCATACACTCACCCAAAACATCATGTGTGAGAGAGCTATTTAGTGTTGGGACTACAAAATTGCTTTCTAAACATTTATAGGGACTCCAACAAAAGTCATGTTTTAAAGCAGGAAATTTGATGAATAGTATTTCTCACTATTCATTAAACCATATAGAATTCCAGTATGCATAATACAAAATGCTGATTCAAAAGCATTTGAATATTATAATAGAAATACATGGATCTCAAGTGAGAAATTGCCTTTCTACTTCATCATCGCCGAGACAAGAAACAAGAAAAATATTTTCATTAAATTTTGTATCTATCAGAGTATCATTCTCACTAACAACCATCTTGTTTTCTGTTCCTACACTCATACAGTCACATTGAATATACATTTTATCTTTATGCAAGAATATCAGAGGAATATTTGAACTTTACCAAACATTATTTTTAGTGTATTGAAATTTTGGATTGATTTGTTATGGCCAAGTAATACACAAGTGCAAACAAAGAACAAAACAACTATGAATGTATATGCAATAAAAAAAAATAATAAAATTTTTGACATTCAAACACTTACAATATGATTTCCCATCTCCAATAATTACACATTATAGATCATAAGATAATACAATAAAATCAATCCATTTATGCACAAGTATGCAATATAAACCATTTACATGAAATTTCCATTTAACACTTCAATTTTCAGTGTTCACGCATTGAGATATGACATTATTTTAAAAATCTTATCATATTATAGAAGGTTAGGTGCCTGGCCAGAGAACAGTTACAATTTATCAGAAACATATTACGAAACATTTTTGCCCTTCCCAAATTTCTTGAAAATAAGCTTGCAACAAAATAATGAGAAGAACACAGATAGTACTAGCATAAATGGATTAATTATTAAGAATTACACTCATCCAATAGTTATCACCTGAAGATTACCCTTCAAGTGATAACAACTCTGCTACAACTTTAGTAAGATCATTATCATATCTCTGTAGTAATAGGACATTTAATATCCTATTACTGAAGCCCATTTCCTGAAGGAGTTCTAAATTCTCTGTGGTTGTACTGTCTGGCTGTACAACATTTTCAGGAAGGTCATTCCATTGCCATTCTTGCCCTTCCTAAAATTAAAGAAAATATTTCAGTAATGGCAATTAAGTAAAGAAAAGGTATTTCAAACAAAGACAGAAACAACAGCAAAAACAAATGAATGACAGAACATAAATATTGAAGAGTTGAACCCTAACACTCCTTTCACTGCTATCACTGTGTAACTGACTGTAAATGTCAAGGGAATTTGCTGTCAGCCACATCTGGGGACAGTAGTGGCATAGAACAGGAGAGGGGAGAGTAAAATCACCCTGATTTTTTTAAAATAATTAAATTTTTAAGATGAACACTAATTTAGTTTAATGTACTTGAAGTTGAGGAAAATAATGATGGAATTTGGTATTATATAGTTTAATATTATTCTTAAATGATTCAAATATAATTCCAGTTTCCAAAAAAATTTTCTCAATTTGCACACAAATTAACATGTATGCTGAAACTGAAATCCTCTCTATCATTGTTGTTTTAACCTTCTGAGAATATGTTGGGGTTCGAAATTACTCCAAGGGTTCATTTGTATGAGAAAACAAAACCTTTTACACAATGCTACTTTTTGTAATTATTGTCAAAAAGTCCTAGAATTAAGTGCCTTTAATCTGAATATCGTATCAAAATATTTGTCTCACAAATCATGCTGTGATGCTGTTAATTTTTTCCTGAATTTGTAGTACTTTTTCACATTGGCAGCAGACTTGGATGCCATTGGAATTCTCCATAATTTTACACATCAAGTTACAATTTTCAAATATTTACAGATTTCTTTAAAATGGAGCTATGCTACTTGTAACTTACTAGTGCTGAATGTAGTTTCTTAACTTTGAATAATACAGTTAGCAGAAGACTTACTACATTTCAATCTACTATCTAAGAATCTATCTATATAATTCCACATTAAACTGTATTATGCAAACAGCTAGAGATTGTGTTTTCCATATATTGATTAATAACAATATACTTTATTATAAATGAACTTTTTTTAAGTACAAAACATGACTTCATCATGCGCATTTACTACACTATTTCAGTTCGTAAATTAATTTTTAAGACTGACACAAGTCGTAACTGAAATAAATTAATAATTAAACACATTTTATAGACACTGACAATAATATTGTTTGTACTGTTACACTGTTAATAAAATATAGAATTTCAAATGGTTGAATTAAAATATTTAGATTTTAATTTTATGAAGTATTAACATTTGTGTAGACGAGCCTCTTTTGTCCTGATATGCCAAATTGTTTTCAACTGCGTTTTTGACTCAGATCAAAAGAGGGATTCTTATTGACTGTGGCACAAAAAACTTGAAAATTTTGTGGCATGCTACAGATTTAAGCAAAATAGCTTTGTTAGCCACAACTTAAATACTATAATAAAATTAATAAACATAAATCACAAACCCCAATCTGACGAGTTCGATGCTGCAAGTTGCTGATG
Source organism: Teleogryllus occipitalis (assembly GCA_011170035.1). Classification (NCBI taxonomy): domain Eukaryota; kingdom Metazoa; phylum Arthropoda; class Insecta; order Orthoptera; family Gryllidae; genus Teleogryllus; species Teleogryllus occipitalis. Next base: position 1,640 of record BLKR01009865.1, on the reverse strand, counting down.
ACGGCCCGAGCTGTGCTATATGCTGTAGAAGCAACATTTACAGCACCTGTGACAAGCGTTTCTGGCAATATATGGATCACATTAGTCAAGGGATCTTGTCCCATGGAGCCAGATGGAGAATGTTTATTTGTATTGGATGTGCTACTATTATTACCATGTGAATTTGAATGCACATCATCAGTAGCTGCTTGTTCAGTTCCAGTAGCATGTGAATGAGTTGCAGAATGTGAATTATTTTCTTGTTTGTGGTTCTTTGGTTCACTTTCACAACGATGAGGAGTCTCACTCCTATTGGCTTCCGCAGTGCTGGAAGATGATTGACTTTGTACCCTTTCTGAATTCTGAACACCAGATTCACTGCTATCTTTCACAGCAATACAACATCCAGAAGGGTCCACAGCATAAACTTTCTCCAATGGCTTGTCTTCGTATTGTTCAGGTTCATTTACAGAATTAGATGATAGCAAATCAATATTGCCTTGTACTCCCTGTTCATTTACATACTTTGATTCCTTCAATTCAGATTTCACCAAGACTGGAACGGTTTCTGAGGAAAAAAGGAAGTAGAAGTTCTTAAATTTTTGACACAATAATGAATGGAGTTCAATAGTGGGTAATTTAAACACTGCTATAATTCTAAAATTCTTTTCAAGATTCAACTTCAAAATATTTCAGTGAGTTCATGAAAAACATTTCTCATTAAGAAGAAAAAACCTTCCTCAAGATGCATACATCCCCATGTCTTAGTGACAGAATGTGAATTTAAAACAATATTCTCACACTATAACGATTGATCCGCTTTATCCAGTAAACACTAACAGAAAAATTCAAATTGGTCTTACAAAAGGCAAGATTATTTTATTACAAAAAAGGAAATGAAACAAAAGTAAGAACTATTTCTTGTACACTTTCCTTCTACCCAAAGAACAAACTTATTGACAATACACTGTCTAACTGTATTAAATCATTATCAGCTGATACAAACCTGCCTGTCCTAAAGGAACATCACACACAAAGCAAGCAGGCATTGGAATAACGACAAAATTTTCATCATCTGAGTCAGATGACTCAGATCCTGGTCCAGAAATGACACTCAAATTGTCAGATTCGAAGTCACTTTCATATTCCTCTCTTCTATGAGCTGGAGGAAGACTGCTTTTCAGTTTACATTCAGTTTTACAATAAGGGAGTTTGTTAATTACATCAGATTTGTTTTTAATACCAGAATCAAGAGAGAGATCATTCTGTCCATTTGGCTCATATATAACCTCTGAAAAGAACATGAAGCTCACATGAAAATGGATATTCCATGAAAAGTGAATTATTTAGTACTTCCAATAAATAGCAAATTGAACCTTTATTAAGGTGTCCTGGTAATTCCTTCATATCCTTAACAACTACAGCACATCCAATCCAATGACCAAATCTATCACCCATGTGATAGAAGTGCCAATATGATTTGAATTTTCCAGGAAACGCTGCAAACAAGAAATCCACTATTGATTTTACATAAAATTGTAATATATTCTTTCAAAAATCTACCAAATCTCCTTTAAAAAAATAATTCATTAAAAGCATCTCGAAAGAGGAAGAGAGAGAGAGAGAGAGAGAGAGAGAGAGAGAGAGAGAGAGAGAAGGAA
>BLKR01009864.1:0-82522 GCA_011170035.1 Teleogryllus occipitalis | reverse complement strand
TCCAATAGGCTTTCATTCTTTCCGAGAAGGTTCGTTTACGTTCTTCTGACCATTTTGGTCTGTACTGTTTTTGTTTAGGTTGCTCTGACATAACTTCCCATTTGTCTAATTTGTGTCTGAAGTTTTTTGTCTAATTTGTCTTTGTTTAGGTTGCTCTGACATAACTTCCCAATTGTCTAATTTGTGTCTGAAGTTCTTTGTCTAATTTGTCTCTTTCTAAAATGTCTGTTGGTCTTATGTTTGCGTTTTTGAGGTCCTTTCGAATTTCATCTAGCCAAGGTGTGGAATTTTTAAGTGACGTTATATAATTTAGTATCCTTTTTGTCAGTCGATTTTCCGGTAGTCTGTTGAGATGACCAAAGAATTTCATTATCCTTTTCCTAATATCAATTTCGATGTTTGAAAACTGTTCTGTTGTTTTAATTGTTTGCAGCCTGTAACCGTCTTGGGTATGTCTTGCTCCTAGAATTTTCCTAATGATCTTTCTCTCTTCTTTTTTGATTTGTTCAAGTTCGTGTTTTCTGTTAAGGTTCAGTGTTTCACTTGCGTAGAGGATTGTTGGTTTTAAAACTGTGTTGTAGTGCCGAATTTTTGTCCCTCTTGACATGTATTTTTTGTTGTAGAGATTTTGCACTAACCCTAATCCTTTTTTGACTTTTTGGAGGCGATGTTGCTGTGAGATTTTTCCAAGGCCTGTCGGTTCAATGAATTCTCACAGGTATTTGAAATATGGGACCCTATTTACTTTACCATATTTTGATTTGAAGCTGGCAATTTCTGTTTTTGAACAAAAGAATTCAGTTTTCTCGAAAGAGATTTGTAAGCCTACTTTTTCTGCACATTCTTTCAGTACTTCCAGCTGTTTGACAGCAGTCTGCTCATCCTGTTAGTATCGCTAGGTCGTCCGCGAATGCGAGGTATGGTATGTAGAGGTTGTTTTTGGCAAAGCCCAGTGGGATTGGCTTCCACAACCCAATTTCTTGAGTTCTTTTCCCCATTCTTCCATAACTTTGTCTAGAACGACATTGAATAGAATAGGAGAGAGTCCATCACCTTGTCTCACACCGGTTTGAATGACGAAGGGTTCTGAAATTTCCCCCATAAATTTTACTTTCGATTTCGTGCCAGTTAGTGTTTGTTTTATGATTTCATATGTTTTGGGATCTAATCCTCTCTCTTCTAAAATTTGAAATAGTGACAGCCTGTCTATTGAGTCGTATGCCTTTTTAAAATCTACAAATGTGCATACTATGGGTTTTTGTCTAAGGGCTCGCATTTTGAGAATGGTTTTGAGGTTGAAAATTTGCTCTGGACATGGCCTGTTCGGTCTGAATCCTGCTTGATATTCTGCTATTTTGGGTTGTAACTGCAGTTGTGTTCTATTCAAGAGACAAACTGATAGAATTTTGTAAGTGACGGGTAAGAGGGAGATCCCTCTATAGTTGTTTACATCTGATTTATTGCCTTTTTTATGTAGTGGATGAATGAGGGCAATCTTCCAGTCATCCGGGATTTTTTCAGTTTGCCAGATGTCTTGGATTATTTGTGTAATTTCCTTGAGAGAATTTGGGCCTAAATTTTTTAAGAGTTCTGCTACAATTCCGACCTCCCCTGATGCTTTGTTATTTTTAAGTTTCTTGATGTGGGAATAAATTTCTTCTTGTGTTGGTGGTGACGAGTTTTGAGGTGTGACTTCTGGCTGCACTTTCGGGAATCTCTCTTTAGGTTCCGGACAATTTAAGAGCTGTGAAAAATTTCTGGCTAGTTCCTGGCAATTTTCCTTATTTGTCAAGGCCAATTTACCATCTTGTTTTTGAAAGCAAAGGTTATGTGGTGAGTACTCTTTGACTTGGTTTGAGAAGCACCTGTAGAAATCGTGTGTATTATAATTTTGAAATTGTCTTCAATTGATTCCAGTTGGTCGTTCACATATTTTCGTTTATTTTGTCTTAAAATCTTAGATGTCTGTTTGCGAACTGCGAAAAATTTCTTCTGTGTTTCTTCTGATTTGTTGCAATTATAATTTTGAAATGCCTTTTTTCTTTCTTCTAGCGCATTCTCACATTCTTGATTCCACCAAGGGTGTTTGGTTTTTTTGTGAAGAGGGATCAGATCTTTTGCTGTTTTAATGATTTTTGTTTGAAATTTCTCCCAGTCTTCTGCGTGTTGTTCTTCCCATTTTTCTGTGATTTTGGAGTCTTTGATTTGATGTAGATCAAATTTTGGAATCACCGGTGTTTTTCTTTGGAACTTCCTTTTGGGTGTGAATTTAATTTTTGTTCTGGTTAGATAATGATCTGAATCAATGTTAGCACTTCTGCGTACTTGCACATCGTGAATTTCTTTTTGATAGTCGTATGATATTGCAATATGATCAATCTGAAATTCTCCCAATTGATGGATGGGTGATTGCCATGTTTTTTGTTTTTTGGTTTTTTTCCGAAGTGAAGTTGACATAATTTTTAGGTTGTTTTGGTGGCATAACTCAATGAGTCGTGTGCCATTTTTATTGGTGAATTTGTGTGCAGGATAGTTTCCTACTGTCTTCTTGTATTTGCGTTCTCTGCCGATTTGTGCATTGAAGTCGCCGAGTAGAATTTTCACATCATCTTTTCGAATTTTGGCCATCTCTGTTTCAAGTTCTTCCCAGAATCTTTCTGTTTTTTCGGGCTCTGTTATATTATCACCATTTACTGGTGCATGTACATTAATAAAGGTATAGTTCTTGTTTGTGTGTTTAATTCATAAGTCGATTGTTGATGGGGTTCACATCTATTACTTAATCTAGAATACTTTTGTCTACAACAAAAGCCATGCCAAATAGTGCTGCTCCCTTGCAAATTTTCTTGTTCGTTACACTTTTGAAGATTCTGTAGTTATTGTAGTCTATCGTTTCTGACTCTGTAAAGCGTGTTTCTTGTAAGGCGAGAATTTGAATTTTCTGCTTTTTGAGTTCTGTCGTAAGATTGCTGTAAGCCTGCTTGAATAAGTGTCTGAATATTGAAATCTCTCGTAAAAGTGCAAGATCCCCAGAATCCGACTGCTTGGTTGCCACTTTGGAGTGGGTGGATCGTCCACCTGGGATAATTTTGTCTTTACCTGTACGAGTCATATTTGCTTGTCATCAATTGTCTAACTTTTGCTAGTGGTGTAGAACCAGGGATTGTGAGTTCCTGGAGCAGTTTTGGTCCGCCCTGAGTATTTCATTTCCTCAGTACCCGCCATCTCTGGTGAGAATTCCCCTATCCGCCACCTGGGGAGGCGCCCGATGGGAAACTTTACTCCACACGGGCCCTTATTATTATTATTATTATTATTATTATTATTATTATTATTATTATTATTATTATTATTATTATTATTATTATTGTTTTTGTTGATATCATTATTTTGAATGTGACATTGGATTGATTGATTGATTTTTTTCGTGTTTCCGGGCGCGTCAACTGCTTCGGTCATTAGTTCCGTTAGTGTAGTGCATGTTTTTTCTCGGGAGATGGCGGTGATTTTCCCTCGCTGGATGGCGAGATCCGGCACCGACCTACCGTCGGCTAGTGGGGTTTCCCCCTAACCAGGACTCTCCCACCAGCGGGGCACCGCCCCAGCCGGGACAAGCTCTAAACTCCCGACCGGTCTCCCGGAATATGTGGTAGTGTAGTGTATGTTAGTGAGTGTGTAAGGGGAGAGGATAGGACAAGGAAGGGGAAGGAAAGATAGCGCGCGGTCCGTGGCCCGTTTGGTAGGGTACTGCTCCGGCATTCGCCTGGTGTTGATCGGAGAAACCACGGAAAACTACCGATTAGAGCAGCCGGCCGTTAGAATTCTCCTCCAGACAGCGACTGAATTCGACCTAGCTGAAAAACTAGTGTCGAAAATCCTGCCGCCGTCAGGACTCGAACCTAGGACCTTCCGGTCAGAGGCGCTGCAGTGGCATCAGTTGATGCACTGAGCTACCGCTCCCAGTGTGACATTGGAGATAAAATCAAGACGTAGCATGTAGTTTGCATCACGTGCTATGTTAACTTAACAGGGAAGTAGAAAGGAAAGAAGACACATGCAGTTCGTTGTTCTAATGGTTTGGATAGAACCTAGAGAGAGAAGAAGAAGAAGAAGAAGAAGAAGAAGAGGAGGAGAAAGAAGGAAGAACAGGGGAAAAACAATAAGAAATGCACATGCAATACATATACAATATTTTTTTGTATACCAGCATTATAAACGACCTTTTCTGTTGCAAGAAGTGGTTCATTAATGGCATTTTACGGCACAAATGATGACATATTAGATTTTACGACACGAATGATCGCGTCATCACACATTCAGCCAATCGCAACAAAAGAATCTTGGGGTTGTAGTGGTAAATGGTACAGCGCAACACCGTTTTCTCGTACGTACGTAATACCGAGACAGCACAAGGAAGTTGTTTTGCAATTTTAAGTATTCAATGAATAATAATAATAATAATAATAATAATAATAATAATAATAATAATAATAATTAAACAAACAAACACACAAATAAACAAACAAATAAATAAATAAATAAATAAATAAATAAATAAATAAATAAATAAATAAATAAATAAATAAATAAATAAATAAATAAATAAATAAATAAATAAATAAATAAATAAATAAATAAATAAATAAATAATAGAATGACTCTAGTGAAATATTTCTACTTTGTCATGCTTCAATTGTGGTGCTTCAATTATTGTGTGTGGGTGCTTCAATTGTGATCGAGTGACAAGGCGAGAACTTTAACGACAGAAAACCTGGATGTTTCCATAGATCTTGCTTGTTTTGACCCATGTTTGCAATCTGAAATCGATTTGAATTTCTTGAAAATAGACAGTTTCAAATGCCAGTCATTATGAAAACAGCAACTCCATGCGAATTTCTTGCACTAGGATTTTATGTGATCTCCCTCCCGATGATTAATTTTTCTGCAGTGATTTCATCATATTTCGCGACCTTTTTATGGAGTTTCTTCCTAGGCAATGTTGATTGATGCGTAATAATAAAGATCAATATTATTATACTTCATTAATACTTCAATAATATTAAACTTCATTTATAAAAAATTACTGCGTCTGAAAAACTTTCAAAATATGTTGAGAGTAAAAACAGAATTCTTTATCATCTGAGACGTTTGCTATCAAAACCAGTACATTACATTTGCGACGATTTTCCAAGAGAGGTAAAATTCTTCTCGCGCTCGCACGCGGTTGGATATGATTTTTCCTTCCATATGTTAGTTAGACATAAGCTGGATTTGAACGAAATTTCTTCATAAATTTATAAAGGATTTCGTAAAAGCAAAAATGAAAAAAAGTAAATTGGCTAAATATTGGAATGAGGTGGTTTTGATAGCAAACGTCTCATTTATCGACACAGAGAATGAGTCAATTGTTCGAACGATCTCAGAGCGTATGTTTATGATAACGACGGGTACTGTAGAAGTTTGTGATAAAAACATGTAACAAAAATATGAAATGAAGTTCGTCGATTTCCTTTGCATTTCCATCGGTGCACTATATTCCAGCACCCGGACAATTCAGGAGACTACGCGGATCTCTAGATTTTAGGTTGAAACACTGTCACGTGACCTATGATGAAAAATGGGCGCGTAACTTCCCCCTCCACCTCTGGAAATATTTCGCAGATTCCCCCTGTCGAATTCGTTAGTCAGTTGCCTGTATAGCGAGCGGAGTGGTGTGTATACCTTGATGCAGGTGGCTGTAGGTCGCCAAGTGGCGGATTTCTCTCAAAATGCTATTCCATGTAAGTAGAACATTCTTTGTTTTTCATTGTTTTCCATTATTTTTCTATTTGATTGAAAAAAATAGTATGAATTGTATATTATTCCTATACCTTATTTGCAACTGTAGAAGATGCTTACGATTTTACAGAAATGCAACAGTGGTTGAGAAAATTTCTACACATAATTTTAGTATTAACTTAAGTGTTCGTTTTCTAACGTTTCTTGTACTGAATTTTATTATCGGAATCCTGGATATAACTTTTGCCCAGAGACTGTGAACTAAGAGATTTTTATCTTCTGTTTGATGTTCTTAATATTTTTGTAATCCTTCAAAAGGTCCAGGCAATTTATTTCTGCTAGTAAGCAAAACGGGCGAGTAAGCTTGATTGTGCGAAGGAACGGTGGCCGTCCAAATGTTTTAATTGTATTTCTTTGTCTTTTTTAAAACTGTTTTACGTTTAGTTTAGTATATATACTTATTTTAATGGCAGTGTAGTATATTCGGGTTCCATTTAATTAGGACTGATTTCCGTGACCTTTAATTGGGCATTGCGTAACGGTAATTCAATCGCAATGCACATGATTGAAGAAATATCAAATAATTATTTTTTATATGTGAAGATTTATAAGCAACACTTTCTATACATTTAGTTTTAAATGTAGAGAGTGATTTGATGTACAATGCATATTATTGCATAAAAATATTTTTTACCCAAACCGAAGATTCCGAAGACTTTCCCGTGAGAGCAAATTCGCTGGCTCTTCGGCAACCTTTCGCATCCCCCCGGTTGTTCCTTGGAGAGGCCTCCATTTATTTCGTTGAATGGGAACTTACGGATTGTTGTGGCGCCAGCTAAAACATTAAGTAGAGGGATACAATGTAAAACTATTTAGAGTTCACTGGAGATTTTTATATTTTGACATCCGATTCGCTCTCTGGTGCGCACGCGGCCTTGTGTGTTTACGAAATAGAAACCGCTTTCAAATTTCTGGTTGAACGGGAGCAGCAAAATAGTTTTTCATAAATTAAACTACGTTCTGTAACGTGTATATCGCTGAACTCTTTGCCTTCATAGTGGGCGAAAATCGAACAATTTTTTTAATGAGCGGCTAGGTCAGAGGAACAAAGGGATTTAAAAAAGGTAGTTCTATGTCTCTACCGAAAAACAGAATGCTGACCCTTTTATTTCTTCGAAGATGAAGTGAAACACTGTTAACAAATGAGTTTTCTTTGCTTATCCTGAACTCCTTTGCTTTATTTTGCTTTCATTTATATCTACTATTCCACTCGTGAAATTAAAACCAATAGTGTTTTAACTATGCATACAAAATGCCCCAATCACCGATAATGTAAAATACCTCGATCAAGATCATCGCTTTACGAGCCGAGGATTTATCGACAATTTCCAAAGCACGTGTGGTATTTAATAGGACTATTCCGTGAATGAAATTACGTCCAACAGAGTTCCAAAATGCACCAAATATTAAAAATGACTGAAAGCATGTTAAAATTGAAGATGTTATAGTACATACACGATTATAGTACATACATATAGCACATCAACACGGCGAGCAATACGTACCGCTTCCTAAGATACTCAGCTTATTACTGGCCAGTAGGGAGGGGTGCAAAGAAAAATCGGGTAGAAAACGCGATAATTTTTTAGATGCACCGCTCTTATCACTGGCAGACCGGGTGTCGGCCATAGCTCACCCCAAAAGGCCTAAAGTTTTAGTTTACCTTTATTTGGCAAAAAGATTTAAATATTTGTTAGAATTGTGTAATTATTTAAACAATCTTGTATAGTATATCTACAGTACATAAATAATATACAATAAAATAACTTACGTTTACTTAATATCTACGATGGCCCCCTCCCCTAAAAGGTAGGCTGGACCATCTCCTGGCCCTCCTTGGGGCATAGTATATATAGCATAGTAATACTGATCGTCAAAAATAAAAATGTTTACTTTCACAAAACAATGATATAGTATGATGAATTAGTTTACATTTGCATTGTATAATTTTTTTTAAAAAGCCCTAATATGCCTGTAACGAGTAATGTACTTCTACTTCTGTGTCAGTGACCCCCATTTCGATCGGGTTTTTGTCCAGTTTCCCTGATCCATTGAGGAAATACCGAGATGGCCTCTTGATTTGCTTCTGGACGTAAATGTAGCTTCACTATTCGCACGTTTTGTTAAGCTTTCTTTTTGCTTGTAGTGGTAGTAGAGCTTAGGGTGAGTTTCTATTTTGTTAGCAGTACAGAAAAATAAAATCTGTTCGTTCGTTTATCGTTACAAATAGTTTTCTGTAATTCGGAAACGATAATATCTAGTTTTTGAAATGTTAATCTCTCGCTTTTTTAAATTTATTCTTTTTTCATCTTTCAACTATTAATAGTTAAATTGTTGGGAAGGGATTCTGAAACCCAAGAAAGCGTGCGCAGATAATTTTCTCCCCCATACGTCACATAGTTTTTAACCGTTTTTGACTAAATAAACAAATAAATAAATAGATAAAAACATTGGTTCTAATATCACGAGTGGAATAGTCCAAGAAACCCATAAGGGGCAGTTCAGACTGATTCCATATATACTAGTTAAACCCGAAACTCCGTTAGAATGTTTCAAAGGGGATCCGGAATCAGTTTGATAGTGAAATTGTGGCAGACAAATTTTCGTGTGCATCCATTCCTTACTTCGCGCCGTTTCAGCTTTCGCACGAGCAACCTATCTGGATTTGGAGGGGAAATGAGAGCGGAGTCGGAAAGTGACCCTGCTCGTGGGAGTGCTGGGCTTCCAAGGTGGACAAGTAGCTCGTGAGGGCTGATGGACTAGCTTGGCGTAACCGTAACAAATAATGCGAGAAATCAAGTGCTCTTGAAGCCCCACAAGTCAAGAATACGGGAAGTGTTGCTTTAATGCCACATACCATTTTAACTTATTGTCAATTACTACTATAAACATTTTATTTTTGATTTATTTTATTCAGTGTAATCATGAGTGGATTTAATTTAGTTGCCGTTCTCCGCGGAAGATTCAGTTAATGGAAGAGTACTGACGAATGATTCATAATTGATATTTTCATTTTTATTGTTAATCATATTGTAAATTTACAAAAATTTTGTTTATTATGATTTTAAGAGAAAATTTCCCGTCACGTTCATTTATCTATTTGTGGATCTTTCGTATAATATGAGGAAAGTATAGGGAATTTTAGGGGTTTCCGTATCGGTGTTTTATTTTAAATGGAGGTAAATATTTTTCTCGCTACCAGTGGGTAGGTCATAAAGAGGAACTAAATGATGTACCATATGAGAAGGTATTGATAGTTATTTGAGTATTAAATTATAGTTTTCAACACGAGTATTTAAATTTAATGGGCAAACGTTCATGTAACAGCTCTCGGAACTTTTACATTTGGGAAAGGTGACCTTCGTTAAGCAGTTACTATTCCCGAGGGAGAGGAGATAGAGGAGTGGCAATGAGGGATAGAGGCGTATCTACAACAATCCATACCACGTAACGGACACACAACTAACATGTTAACACTCAGAATGAAAGCTTTTTCAATTTTATCAGAATTAAACTTTTCTTCTATTAGTTGAAATTCCAAATCATAAATTCATAGTTCCACAAAACATTGCAGTTACTTCTCCAGCCCTTGTGTAATACTGCAGACGTATAATGTTGATGGGGATGCAGAACATACGTGTAAATAATTTATGTACATAAATGTATCCTGTAATCGTCTGTTTCTATAACTGTGACGAAAGAAAACGCTGTGACGAAAGTTTAGCGCAGTAATTGCAATACGTCATGCTTGCCACAAGTCTCTTACCCAGGCGTGAATAAAAAAACGTCCTTGGAACACCACTAGCTGGCAAGACTGATTAATCGGACTCTAAAATGTCTTATACATACACAACTTTCAAAGTGTTCACGGTATCGAAGTGTACTTTTCGCTGAAAAATACGGAATCAAGGGAGCAAGTAATATGAGATAGAACTATTATTCATAATATTTTTAATTTTAGGGAAATATAATATACTATTTTTAAATGAAACTACGGGTGTCCACAAACTATGGACTATCTCCATAATTTCTAAACGGTTCAGGATATTGAAAAGCAGGTTTTGCTGAGCAATGAGGAATCGTAGGACAAGTAACATGCTGTAAAGAAATTGTCTAATTTTAGTTTTCGAGCAATTTAATCATCTTTCATTTTTTTTAATGGAGCTATAAATTTTTCTTCCCCAGCAATGGAGAGGCCTCGAAAAGAGGAATAAAATGTATCGTATTGTTATATTTCGATAGTGTTGAGAGTATGAACTCGAATTACTATCAAAATTGCAACTGTCGCCTTCGGGGAAGGTGGCCTTCGCGGCGTCAGTACTGTTACGTGAAGTAGAAACAGAGCGGAGGTGGCAGTGAGGGATAAGAGGCAGAACTACAGCCATCCATGGTCTTGACACTGACGTCTCACTAAGAAACACCAATTTTAACGATTAGAATTAGATTTTTTCCTTACATTTGTCTGGATTTAACTTGGTCATCTACTGGAATTTCAAAATATCGAGGATTCCAAAGAACGATATAAAAAATTGGTAGCGTAATGAAGATGAAAAACATAATTTTCAAACTGGACTAGAATACATCCACCGTCTCCTCTTTGGGGAATTTTTAATACGGATGTTCACTGTTCACATCGTAAACATAAGACTATTGCTGTTCATAAATGTAAAAAACAGTGCAACAGTCTTCTGCCGTGGTTTTAAAGTTTGTGGCAGCGCGTTGTGCTATGAAGAAAGAAACTCTCGACTCGGTATTAGTCGCGACTGCAGATAAGCATTTTTGTTAGTTTGGTAAATTTACCCTGATGGAACTCTCAAGAGTATATACAAATTTTTATTGCCTTGTTCTTTTGGTACGTGTATAAATAGGAAGTTTATTAACAGTAAATAAGGGAAAATGTCTTCTCTATTTGATAAATTTGTCAAGATATTGCAATGAAAATCTTTAAGCATTCATTCGCTTCCCATGTTTTAAAATATCTTGTTTCTGCAGTGAGCTCGATTCTTGTAAGTTTATTATTATAGTCCTTACCATTATTACCTTTATTATAGTCTTTCCGCTACGCTTTTTATTCCGTTCTTTCCGATTATCGTTGCTTTCGAATTTCAAAAGAAGAAAAATTGGATTCGGATGAACACCTGGAAAAATCTTTCTGATTGTAAATATTGAGGTTTGTTCGTATGTTCTTCGTGTAAAGACCATGAAGTGTTGTAGTTAAGCTTTCATCCTTCACGGCCACCCCTCTCACTCCTCTCTGCACGAAAGACTCGACACCGCGAAGGCCAACTTTCCCCAACGTCCACTGCTATAAAGGCTGCTGCAGGAAATGCCAATTTACTTGAAAACCTCATGCCAGAAAATCCTAATTTATACTCAAATTACCCTCAAAATACTAACGCATGATAAATCATATTATTCCTATTTTCATGATCTATCTAATGCTGGTGAGAAAAATAGTTCCATTTAAAAATCGAAGATTAAATTTCTCGAAAACTAAAAATAATTTAGAAAATTTATCTAGGGCACGTTACTTGCCCCATGATTCAGCATTGTTCAGCGAAAAGTGGATTTCGATATCCTGAACCGTTTAGAAGTTAGAGGTGTCTCATAGTTGGTAGGATCCCTGTATCATTCTCGGAAACGGTGGATAGATCATAAATAGGAATAAAATGTATCCTGTAAGAGTATTTTCAGTAATTAGTGAATTAACTTGCTTTCTTAAACATTTCTAAATTTACAAAATTTTGTTTAGTAACAGTTTCAACCTTTGGGGGCAGTTGGCCTTCACCGCGCCGAAGCTGGTGTGAGGAGATTGAGATGGGTGGCAATGAAGGGTAGAATTTCCATCGGTAAAAAGAAAGTTAAATTCTGATGAATCAATATAAAAATCTTTCATCACAAAAAGACGTTTGTTTTAGTGTTCTTACAGTCCAGTCTCTTAAATTGATGGAAAAATTGTGCCTGTATTCCCCACTTCCACCCGTCTCGCCTTTTAAGGCGAGGCTTCGCGAAGGCCAACTTCTTAAGTCACCGTTGCAAGGACTACTAAAGAATTTTGTAAATTTAAAACCTCGTCAGAAAATAGCTTATACTCAAATGACTACAAACCTATTAACAAAGGATATATCATTTTATTCGTATTTTCTGATCTATCATTTGCTAACAAGAAAATTATCCTAATTTCATTAAAATCTTTCGAAGAGTCAAACCAAGGAACACTTCATTAAAATACTTGCATTTTTTCATAGCATTGTATTATAAGGTTGAATATGCTGCGTAAGTAAATACGGTGTTAGTTTTACTCGTGTAGTCGTCAATCATTCCGGTGAAACCTGCTATAAAGGTCTGTTGAAATCTCTGAATTGTGGCACAGACAACTTGAAAATTGTACTTCCTACTAAAATGTTTTAAAACTTTGCTTAACAAACAAAATAAAATCAGTGTTTACGCGTGATTTAACAGTGAATTTTTACTCAAGTCAGAATTCTCACGTTGTGGAGAAAAGTCTCAGATTTATTCGCAAAAATGCTAGCACTACGTGCTAAATGGTCGTATAAACAACTACGGTTTTTGTATTAAAGTACTTTTAAATTTAAAAAAATTATCATGGGTAATAAGTGCTTTGGAAATAGATGATCGATCCCGGACTCGCCAAGCGAGGAGGGGATTTGAGAATTTCCAAAGCAACAGTCCCAGATTATTAGGGGAGTAGAGGCCAGTAGAGGGGGGAGGTAATATAATTAAATGGAAAAAGCGATAAATTTTGAGATGCACAGCCCTGGTGAGGGCATTTTAAAGTTACAATATTGGTTTTTATTCCACAAATGGAATAAATAGCCTAGTTAATTTTGATTATATGCCTACTATATCATTACAAAACAGCGGCAAATTCGCAAAGCGCTTTGATCCTTGAAGGAGCTGCTTACTATAGGATCAATTATGGTTTTACTATATATCGGCTGTCAAGTGAGCCATGTTAATGAATGATTAGTAAAAAAATACTAAACATTTCTTCTCTTGAGTAAAACTGAGTTTGAGTAGATACTTTTTTTTTTACACGGACTATATTTAAATATTCGGCCATAGTTAGGTCTTGCTGAGGGCCTCTGAAGGTGATGATCCGGCCTTACATGGCGTCGGATTAGTTTTGCCCCTGCAGTTTTCTCAGATTAAGTATTGTGATTTTGAGGTTTGATAGAGCTGGAAGCAGCAATGCAGTCAGGAGTTTCATTGAGACTTCATTTTTGGTATTGAAGCTCCAGATCAAATAAACGTGCCATAGCTGACCAAATCTCAATCACTGCAATTTAATCGGAGAATTAAAAATTTAACCTCGGATATCCTTTCCTTTTTCGACAGTTAATGTAAATTTTCAAAACAATATTTTATTTTTATGTAATACAGAAACACGCCATTTCGCGTTATAATTACACGCAACAGCTATAAACAAAATATTTAAGTTATATCTGTATCTGAAAACCAATTTTGATGAGATTGTTTAGAAAGGAATTATTAGAAGTAAAAAATGCATGGTAATAAGATATTGTGATAAAACAAGCAAAAATGCAAAGTACAAAATCTAAATACATGGAAAGAACTTCGAAGTCCACCTGACGATGCGTGTTAATATTAGTCGTGATTCAGTATTATTAAAAATGAAACATTTATTTGAAAACTTGTACATGGATTGTCCGAAAAAAAAAGAAAAAAGGATGCCAGTTTTGAAGTAAAAGGATGCCGATGTTAAAATATTATTACAAGTGACAATCGTATAGACGGAGTTAGTCTACCTCGAATATTTTCTAAAGGTTCAA
This sequence comes from Teleogryllus occipitalis, assembly GCA_011170035.1. Taxonomy (NCBI): domain Eukaryota; kingdom Metazoa; phylum Arthropoda; class Insecta; order Orthoptera; family Gryllidae; genus Teleogryllus; species Teleogryllus occipitalis. The sequence goes on along the minus strand of BLKR01009864.1, from coordinate 68,870 downwards.
AAGATGGAGATGAAATTTTACCAAACGATATAGGTAATGGGTGGAGGTGTCATCAGTTGTAATTATTAGCATTTTGGTAGAATGTTTTAAATTTATATGTATTGGATAAAATTCTTTTAATGGAACACTATATATTTTTTTACGCAAACAGGAAGGCCTTGAAGACAAAATTATCAAAATCACGTGCGATGGTATTAGATGAATATTTAACAGTACAGATGAATATAAAATCTAGCGAAAATTTAAGAAAAGCAGGTAAACTGACAGTGAGTAGCGCAGCAACGGTTAGCTCGGGTGGTTCAAAGCCGTAGGCCGCTGGCACTGCAGCGACTATCATTCAAAGTCAGTTGACATTGTCCAAAATAATCAATCGAAGCGACAAACAAAATTCGCCGGATTTTCTCATTATTAGCTTCGTTCATCAGGCAGATTAAAACGTTAGGCCGATTTTTAAAAGGGGCATACATGTGTGGTGTTCTTTCAAAAACACTCGAGCATCTTCGGTACTTGGTTTTTTTCTAACCTGGCCGATGAAAGTTCATCAGCTGTTACGGTGTCGTCCAATCGAGAGCTTAAGTCATCACGGTGACGGTTAAGCTCCCGATTGGACGAAACCGTAAAACCTGATGAATTGTCATCCTCCAGGTCACAGAATATAAATAGGTCACAAGTATAAACGTTACGTCTATTTCTGAAAGGCAGCAAAAAATTCAGAAACTTTTCGCTGCTGTCCTGTTGAAATCGCGCTACTCCCAGGCAAAGGAGTCTTGAACGGAGTTGCAACTTCCTCACTAATATTGATATTACACCAAATACTTTTTATCCAACCATCAAATTTTCTTCAGCATGTCCTCATAAGTTGCCTTCGACAATTAATAAAACGAAATAACTTTCAGTGAAGTACTTGCGAATTACACACCAGTCACAAATTTCTGAAAGATATTACGTAAACTGTCAACAGAACAACTCGCCACTGGGGCACATCTGCTCTGCACACTAAATCATTTACTCCGTGGATGGGACAAACGTATTTTTCGCGATTTCTAGATTGCCTCATTTATACTTGGGTTTTTCTAACTTGGCATATGAAGGTATGATCTTAAAGATGGAATACGGCCAGACTTTTTGAGTCTCTCTCTGTCCTGCCGCAAGATGTCGCATTATCGCGACCGTATCAAGCAGTGCTGCAGATGAAGCGACTCTAGCTGCACGACCGAGAAAGATGCGAAAAGTCGTGCCATATTCCATCTCAAAGATAAAACCCTCATCTGCCACGACAGAAAACCCAAGTATACACCTGGTTATCGCAGCCTGTCGTTTAGGTCACAACATGCGCTAGGTACGGTTATTAATCCGCTGTGACTTGAAACCGAACAATATTAAGGCCCTGAAAATGTTCAGAAATCCAGCGGCATCGCGAACTTCCGAACCTGCTATAACGCCGCTTTTTAAAACTCCTTAGTTTTTATAATTATTCATCAAATACATTGTAGTATTGCTGACTTAGTCTTCTCAAGATCTAACCCCGTAAAGAAAGTATACTATTTCATTAAAAAGTTACTTCTGTGCCTTTAAAATAAAAATTTATCAGAAAGCTAAAACCTAAAATCGATGAGCCCCGAAATCAGCGTTTACCAACTGAAGGAGAAATGACGTCAGAGCTGTGTTCCCCTCCGCGAGAAGGCTCTCGCAGAAGCAGTGCGAGGAGGGACGGAGGGAGCGATAAACAGCTTTGGCAGTGGGCCATTGCCTCTTTTTCAGTCATGAGAGCCCGTTTACGCCCGTTAATTTTCTTTCGATTTAGGGAGAAATGTGTTTTGTAGATACCGTAACAATTGCGAAGGGTTTAGTGTTCGAAAGAACTGCAGTATATTAAAAAGTTCAACCTACAGAGACCTTACACAGCTTTGCAACCCAGAGAAACCCGCGGGATGAAAATAATTTCTGAGAATTGACAGATAGCCAGCAATCGTAAGATGAGGTAAAGGATTTTGCAAATAAAGATTATGACTGAAAATCGAGAATTTAATACATTCTCAAACAAAACTGTACATAAAATAATCGGTCTGGGGTCCAAATTCTCCCGCGTGACCCTCCCGAAAATCTTTATCATTTAAATTGATTCGAGGCGAACTAAAATGTTTATATTGTATAAAATATTATTGTACTTGAATGTTAAGACAGTCATCTCCAAAAATTTGTATTAGATGTGTGGGAGTGGAATTACGCGTATAGGACTGATTACGATAAATAGTCGGATATTGGTTTCATCTCGTAATCTGTTCTGTTTTTCAAAATTTCTCATACTTTTATTGAATCATAAACATTAAAATAATTATCTTTTAAAAACGTAATTATCGAGCGAACCTTTTCCCCTCGCTTCCGTACCATCGTTGGAACACTACTCCTGCCGCCACATCGGGCTCTTCCTTTGCTGCGCGGCTCGGTTCACGGTAGAACAGACCTTTGTGACGTCGCAAAGCATTGAGTTAGCAATCACTTCCCTACGTCCTCAATAGTTTCATTTAAAATTTTCACAGATCTCGACTCGTTCAGAGAACATAAGAGGTAGAAGTTTTTTTTGAAGTTATTTTTTTACTGTACTTCGCATGAAAATAATGGCATCTGACATTTTTCGAGGAGCTCTATATTAGTATTTTTAATGAATATTCATGCTTGTATCTAAACTCTTACAAAATGTCAGATGTCATAATCTACAATCAAACACTACAATCAAACACCACACATTTGACCGCTGAAATCGGAGAACATCGGCGCGATCTAGTGTTACTTAAACATAGATACTTACTGATGAAACTATTGTTGGCTATCGCTTTTGTGGCCGATATTTTTTAGTTTTAAATCTTTAGTTTTATACAGATAATAACCTTTTAATAACCAAAAATAGAGCATGTGAAACAGATATAAGCAAATAAAACAATAAATCAAGAAATATTTTTGAATTGTGTAGTACCTAAAATACATAAATTATATTTTATCATATATAAATAACTATAAAACTTATGAATTGGATTGGTTAAACAATTTTATTTCCTATTTATTTAATATATTTTAGTCGTACATATTTTATTTACAATTTTACGATTTGTTTTTAAATTGTGTACATAACGTTGTTAAACTAAGTTATTATAGATTTTCATCGTAAGAGTGGAATTGGTGATCAAATTTGTGTATTAATATTGAATGTTTGTGTATGGATGTTTCATTAGTTACTCTAATATACTGTGTGGCCCACCTAAGGTGTTCCCTTCAATTTTATCCTGAACCGTTGCAGATACTGAGATGCGGTTTTCACTAAAACTACTATATGTAAGGGGTTCATATGGTCATGCATAATATTATTCTATTGAGTTTTTTTATTGCAGAGATATTGACCAAACTTCCATTTTTTAAATGGAACCCTATAGATTTTTTAGCTCATCATAAGCGTGAAGAGATGAGTTCAAAAATATGCATATCGCCATATGTTACATAACAAAATTTTCGAGAAATTAAGTTTTAAAGACGCGCGCCGACTGTTGGTTTCCGTAATCTGAACGAGAAATTCCGGGTGATATGCGGCGAGGCCATTCCCTTCCGTTGCGTCGTACCCTGCGGTAAAGGTTTTCAGTCTTTCAAAGAGTAAACGTTTTGTTTCTGACAGTACACGCATTCATTAATTCAGAAAATGTTCACTCTCCAATCTTCCCTTGCTTTCTCTACGGTTAATAATTCAAATATTTTCTCAAATCTTGTAGTATTTCATTAATTAAAAAATAGTACCTTGTGGCGTGCAGATTTACTCAGAACATGGCTATGGGTGAATACATTGTCTCAAGAACTGAGATAATGTAGTCTTAAAGAGCAAATCGCGGGTTTTTGTGAGCTCCTTTGCACATTGCATCACTATTTACCGCAGGGTCGGCTCAACGGAAGGGAATGGCTTCGCCGCATAACACCCGGAATTTCTCGTTCAGATTACGGAAACCAGCAGTCGGCGTGAGTCTTTAAAAATCTTAATTTCTCAAAAATTTTGTTTTGTAACATATGACGATACGCATATTTATGAACTCTTCTCTTCACGCTTGTTATGATGAGCTAAAAAATCTATAGGGTTCCATTTAAAAAATGTAAGTTGGGTCAATATCTCTGCAATAAAAATGCAATAGAATAATATTATGCATGACCATATGTGCCCCTTGCATATAGTGGTTTTAGTGAAAACCACATCTCAGTATCTGCAACGGTTCAGAAGAAAATTGAAGGGAACATCTTAGGTGGGCCACAGGGTATATTAGTATAGTAAAGTATTAATTCATTTCGCAGGGATCCGAATAAAAACAAATTACTAAACGCGAAGGATTATCCAAATCTATTTATTAAAATTAAAAATATGCATACTATAAATATTAAGATGGTATCGTTAACTATTGATGGTGAAACACTGTTTAAGAAAGACTAGCACGAGCTGCACTTACGGTCGCTGGTCATGTCAAGTGGTGCGTTGCGCATGCGCAGGTGCTGGCCGGGTTGAGAGAGCTGTTGCGCAGAGTGGAAGCGACGTTGCCACGTGGCCGGCGTTTCCTGACGCAGCAGCTGGACTCTGCTCTGGCACTCGCCGAGCGCACGGCGATAGTCGTGTCCTTGAGTCCCGACCTGCCGCCCTTGCCCGCCCTCCTGCAAGACGACAAAGGCCAAGGCGGTGAGTCAGAAGCGCAGGTCTGCTGTCGCAAAGGGTCGTGCCAGGCGACCGCTGTAAAATGTTACGGTCCCCCGACCCTGGGACGCGTGCTGCGAGCGGTCGAACGAGAGCCTAGGGAAGAGGATGGTAGAAATCAAATGGCAGCTCTAATAGTTCAGAAAATATAGCAGAAAATTCTAGATTTCTACAGATTAAAGAACTTAGAATGCCTTTTCAAATGAATTTGGAATATCTCAATTCTATTGATTTTTTTTAATGAATTGCCAGAAAATAGAAAATAAAATGCATGGTAAAAATTTACGGAACTCCTAAACTTAATGGACGAACAATCCAAATAGGGGAAACAAGCATACTATTGAGTTTGTGTAACACGTGTCATTTAAATTAATGTTGATGGTCTGAACATTGTAAGGAACAAAGGCGTTTTTAAATTTTCGCTTCGCCACTTATAAAATTACAATTCATGAAAGAGGTATATTTAAGAAAAATATTATTTATTCGTACTAATAACTGATCTGGAATATTCTTTAAAGGTATAGCTACATGCATAAACATAGTTTACGAGATATTCTGACGAATTTAAAACAATTTTCTACTAGATTTTGACATAGTTAAATTTTTATTACACATTAATGAGTTTTTTCATATTTACTTGAAATTAAGTTTTTGGGAAAGGGATAAGTATAAATAATTGAAGTTATTCCTACTGTTATCTAAAGTCGTAATTTGGAAAGAATTTATCGGTTGCAGTTTTGAGAGGCCGAGAAAGTACTTTGCGATTACTATAGTAATGTAATTAGTAAATGGAAAAAATCTACGGATATTAGATTTGTTTTTAAAGATTTCTGGAACTGTTCCCTGCAACTGTTTTCAGGAAAAGTTTGCCGTGGATTCACCTCTCGTGCTAGGATATAAATACGAATGGGATTAGTGTACACTGTAATTGAATTTTCGTTTTGCGAAATCCTTGTTACTTTGTTTTTGTACTCAACTGAATCTTCAATCTTAAGCTAATTAGAACTTTTCATCCTCATACCTTTCAGTATGTATTAAAATCTCCAGCGTCTGCTCATAGCGTCACCAGTCTAAAACAATGACCAATATACTTATTTGCATTAGGAAGTTCTAGAAACCAGAACTCCGTTCGGAATTCTACCAAAAGAATGGATGCCAACATTCAACCGAGAATTTCTATAAAATATGAAGAGATTGTCGTGAGGTCTACTTCGGCCGCATAAAAACCACCTACTGTTTGGCACACTATAAAGGGAGATCTCATTCCGCGAACCTTCGAACGCTCGTTTTAGCATTACGAAGTGTAATAGTTACAGCAAACCATCGCCCTCAACGTATATTGAGTCATCTTTCATACTCCTGAAACACAAGCAAAGCCACCTAAATGGAGCATATGTACGAATTGTAAAAATGCAGGTTGTTAATTTGCAAATAAAGAAACCTTCCACTACCTACGTTTTATTAATAAAGATTAGGTTCTGATTCCATAGGTGTATGATTTAATGAAGACTATTTGGATTATAAGTTAATGCTTTTCAGGCTTTGCTTAAGAAATGATTCAACTTTGCGATATTCGTGATGAGTTTTCTTTGATAACTAGTGTTGATTATAGCGATGAAAACTTGCTAAATAACGTTGGTTTCTGTCTATTGTACAAATAGTTATCGTACGCACTACGATTTTTACTTAAGCGTCATACTTTGTCATAAACATACGTTAGAATAGTTGTTACATTTACTACTGTTAAATTTATCTCGCTTTTTAATTATGGCAATCGATCTTCATCCTCGTATTGATCTTTAGATTTTTGGAGGAAGTAGGCTCGGAATAGTAGTTTCTGCTTCCTCAAATATTTTTGGAATATACATAATAACCGAATACTCAAAAGTAGACGCGCTTCCCACATCGTAGAAAAGATTGTAAATATCGATAACTTCAGTCATTCAACAATTTTAATTGAGTACTTCAGAGATAATGCAGAACTACATCTGTACTTGTGACGAAAACGGATAGTTTAAAGGAGTTCTCTCTAAAAATTTAACTTAAAATTCAGGGGTGAATATACGAAAAATGAATGAATGCATCTCGAGTTCAAAATAAGTTTTTGGACTCTCGTCATTTACCAACCCGGGCTCCGCAACTCTCCGCCGGAGTCGGTAACCACTTCATCCAAAACAATTTTTCGTCCTTGGTACATGAACAATCCTTTTGGAAATGGAACCGTTGTAAGAGTACACTAATCACTTTCGTTAACTGTTTTTGGTCATTTTAAAATAGATTTTTTTGCCGTGAAACCCAATCTAAATATTGAAAGTTGAAGTTTGTTAATAATCAGACATAATTCAGTTCGGGTTATTCCACTAAACTTTTAAAAACATTTTTTTTTTTTTTGGTAAAGAGAGTTGAATGCAGATGTATGTAATAGAATTTGTATGCGTCCAGTATTAGGCCACTGAAATGTAAAGGGAGACTTCAATATAGTGTTTGTGAACAAAATGCAGGCTAATCGGTTACCTGAGAAGCACGTCCTCTTAACGGTACCGACATTTCCAATTGATAGAAACCATTGAACGGTTGAGAAGTGCGTCCGAATGTTCTCAGCGGTGTTCGTAGAACGTAACGCTAGACGCAAACTTGACGAATGCCGGATAAAGGGGGAAAATGTTACATAATTAGTGTCCTCTAAATTAGGTAACGCTAGAGAGGGAGTAGGATTTGAAGCACATGACTCGCATATTAATTTTTATTAAAGTCTAGTGCACAAGATTCGCTTAGTGATCGCAGAGGTTTTAGAGAACAATATGCCTAGAAAACATTTAGTTTTATTCCATTAAGGGTTATAGGTATTTATCTCATAAGTCTGCGCAGATGAAATGTGGGCTGCTGATACAAAGAGTGAGCAGTTTTCAAAAATAAATCAAAACAGAGTAGCAAGGGCAAACTGTGGACAGAAACAAAAAATATACTACGTTTTTCTGTAGAAACAGAAAGCTGATCCTGTCGGATTCTTCCCTAATAACTAGACACCGAATTTTAGACAAATCCAGGTATTATCGTTTATACAAAGACGCTCGAAATTATTAAAATTTTTGAATGAATATATTAAAGGAATAGTAAATTTCTACCGCCCATAGTTGCTTTTTCAGAATTATTTTTAAAATATTCGCCTTGCTGTGTATCAATCCTTTCCAGATTGTTTTTTTAGCTGTATAAAATTCGTCCTTTGAGGTCTCATGTTCGAATCTCTAAAGTAATTACGTCCCGAGGATTTACGTGCTCGGGACGTCGTAGTTGCAGCGTCTTATCAGTAGGGATGACGGTTTGAAATTAAATTTTAGATGACACGACTCTTCAGGGTTTACTTCGAAGTGAAAGTTCGACGTATATACCACGCAACCCTCTAGTTACACAAGTTTTGTGAATTTAGTAATCACTAATTCAATTTTACAAATATAATTTCATGTTCTCTCAGCGTGCCAACTGTCCTGTTTTAAGAATGCACCAGTTCATTTCTGGGATACCGAAAAATGGTAATAAAGACTTCATCCGATGTACAGAAAGAAAATTGTTTTTAACAAGGGCATGTCATTTTTCAATCATTCATCAAGCGAGCAAGCGAAAATTCCTTTCATCAAATTAAAGTAAGTTAAGGAACTGATAAGTTAAGTGCCAATAAGAGCTTGATGTTCAAACTATTCTGAAAGTTATCACAATTTATACTGCTCATTTCAGGAATAATATTTTTCGCGTGAAAGCTCTCGCCTGTCTGGAGGACGCCGCGTGGAGGTCTGTGATGCAAACTACGCCACTACCACAGAACAGCCGAGAGCTTTCGCAAGACCCTAGCCCCGGAAACCTAAGATTGCGGATATTTAGCTATTAAAATTCTATTTTAAAATATTAAATTCGGGGGGGAGCGATAGGCTGAAAATCCGAAGTATATTAATTTGATTAATTCGGTTTTCCGGGCGCGTAAATTTCTATGATTAATTGTTCCTTAAATGTAGTGCAGGTTTTTTATCAGACGTTGGCGGTGATTTTCCTTGCTGGATGGTGCAATCCGCCGCCGACCTACATGTCGGCTTGCGAGGTTTTCCCCATCCATTATGCTAATTAGACATGTGCGAATAGGATTTGGCAAAATTCGCCGACAGTCATACAATGTTGAGACTACATGTATTTGAAGTCTTCCACCGTTTCTGAAAAAATGTAGAATGGATTTCTAAAAGGTCAAGTCAACTGCTCGTATCGTACTAAATAAAATGATTGAATAAGGGGGGATTTTTCAGGGAAGATTTGTACAGTTAAAACTAATTTTAAGACGGAAAAGAAATATATTTAGCGGATTCCGCTCGCCGAAGTCTGATTTTGTGTGAATTAATAAGAACAAAATTAGTCTAAAAATGGCAATTGCCAGGGTATGCATCATTTCATAAGGTGGAAAATTTGACAAAGTATAACTACAGTGATGCTACTGCTTATGAATGCTAGTGTTTGGTGAATAGAAAAGTTCATCTTCTTGAATAGAAAAGTCGTCTACGCCGCTACACATCAAAGAAAATAATTACATAAAGTATTGTACTTGAACGTGTGGTTCAGTGATTGCACCCCATATCAATCAAGGTTTTATAATTACAAAGAAATTGAAGAGCTTTTTATGCCGAAACTTTATGAAATAAGCTATTTAAAACATGTCTGCATAATTTTATAAATGTTACGCCGAGTTATTCGACAAGGAACTCAATGTAAAAGTAATTGCCGGAGTTTTCGGACAATTGCCAAGTATCAAAATCTGAAACGTATGAATTTTGTTAAAGTGCCTGACATTTACTTGAATTCTACAAAATTCAAGAATAAATTCTGTAAAATAAAGAAGCGAATTCAGACCCATTGTTAATATTCAGCAAATAAAAAAATCATAGTTTCCAAAAAGCGTTTTTGGATGCATCAAACAAGATTTTCCAGACTGCTGCAATTTCCTGAAGCAAGATCTGTATGGTGCTAGTAGGATGTTTGTTAGTTACCTCAATTTTAAATTGATAATAGCAGTACCTAAGAAATTGTGAATAAAATTCGTATGCAATGCTATTATAAATGTTCTTAAAGTGAGTCTTTCAACAATTTCGTTGTAAGATTTCTTAATTTTAATTTTTTCAAGCTTTTGCAGGAGACGGAAAAGGAACAGTCAAATTAGATTTACTGGAATTTTGTGGTACTAGAATTTTGAAATTTAATAAAGAAAAAAGTTGAGTTTAAAAACCGGAACTGCAACATGAACCGAAAAATTTGAACCACCAATATTGAAAGTTTTCTGTTGCGCGTGTATGGTAGTAAATTGTGGATTCATTTCATGACAAGCGATCAGTCAAAAATAGCAGTTGCGTTTCGAGAGGAAAGTCATTGGGCTCATGACCCCTCCCAAAGGGCCAATGAGCTAAAATTAGAATAGAGGGAAAATATTCAGGGAAAGAAAATGTCGTGTTGATTTAGAAAGAAATCTAACAATACTCGTTTTATCCACCATAAACACGCGGCAGTCATCCCCATGCTCATAAAGAGGTCAGAACGTTGCCACTCACCAAAACTAACCCTTTAAAGTGTCAATGAAATTTAAGTCCTAGAAAGGCTTAGTTTCCAGACATGAAATTTAAATTTTAGTAGTCCACGCTTATTTATAATTTGGTCTGAAAATTAACATAATAGTATAGAACTAGACGAGTAGTTTTCGCGTGCCTGAAGTAGCAATTTACAAAAAGTTCTCGTAATACTCTAAAAAATGTTCGTACATCTGTCAAGTTAGAATCACTGCGCGGAGAAAGTTTACTAATTGGAATAACTTTCGCAGGTTCATGTACAATACTGCGAGAAAGTACGTGCTATTGAGACTTCGCTAGGTAGTGGTAAATAGTTAAGTGTTGCTTTAACGCAACGCAAGTACTTAAACTTTTGTCTATTGCTTAATTAAATTTATTGCTTGTTATAAGCGTTTTATTTTTAATTGTTTTATTTAGTAGTATTGAGTGATCATGTGTGTATTTAACCTGCTTGCTGGAAGGGTACTCATGATTGTTTTCGTAATCACATTTTCATTGTTGCTATTGCTTTATTATAGATCTAGAATTTCATTTGAGTAAAATTTTAATAGTACAGAAATTTCCCGTTCATTTGTTCTTTGTGTAAAATTCATTACATACACATCGGGAAAAGTGTACAGGACTTTCATGTGGGGGCTGGTAAAAGGGAATTTGGATATTCGATTCTCTCTCGCGCTTAACATAAAACCTGGTATTATGATTTCATACAGAAATTAATTGAATGGGTGAAAACCAGAACGGTGCGACATTTTATAAATTCTGAGAAAATCGTTTAATTAAAGATCACTGTAAAGTCGTGGTGCTTTGTTTAATCATTAAAACCACAGCATTTCAGTTGTTAATTAAAACCACAAAATTACATTGGCACTGAAAAATAGCTTAATATAAACGATTTATCAGAATTCATAAAATGTCTCACCGTTTTGGATTTCACTCCTTCAATTGACAAAAAACCGTAACCCTTCCCAAATGGTCAGCTTGAGTCGCCCCTGAAAAATAGGCTTCGTATTGTACTGGATATAATTAACTTTGTTTCTTTTGTGAAGGTGTGAACGAGACCATCTTCTTGCAATCGATCTTTAGCAGCCTTTTCTTTCTCCTGCCTCAAGTTCTGGTGATTTTTATAACATTGATAATGGTAGTCATTGGTCTCATCATATCAGTGCCAGTGTATCCCATGCAGGTCTTGTGGCGTGGTACAAATTTCAGCTGGTCGGGAAGAATCATCATACCAACACCCCTAGCAATAGTAAGTGAACAATTCAACAAGTATATGAACTTTGTACGTTGGATCTTGTACGTTGGAACGTAAATTTTCTGATCTGAATCTCTTCGCAACATCCCCAAATCTCTAGTCTTTACGAATAATTGAGATCCATCGGGTACTTTTTCACGATACTTTACCTTTCTGAAATGATTTTGCAGTGATGTTTTACCAGAATTACTATTCTTAGAGCTAGTGCCATTTTCTCACGTACGAAGTAAATTGAACAGTCGCACACAAAGAAGTAAAAATCATTCAAATTGTCATGTCGTAATTTCTTAAAAAGCAGGTTGGCACAAAAACTCTCGGCTGAAAAAAAACTAATTTGAATCTGTTTGTTTTTTTTGCGAAATGGGTATTTTTTATTAAATCGCGAGTGTATCAGAAACTCGTTCAGGTATAATGACCCAGGAAGCATGGCATACAAACCTGTAAGAAAGTGCGTGCCTCTCATTTACCCAGAAACAGTTTCACATATTACTCAAGTCATAAAGAAAGCTGCGCTCAGAAGGAAGAGGCGGATTGCGATCATTTTTGGCTGGCAGGCAGGTAGAGAATACCTCGCATACGAAATGATTACACTTTCACATTTGTATGACTAACATTTATTGTGCTACACGGCCACTGACGATACATGTTAGTATGGCGTCGGGCCGCGATGTTGGCGAACACACGCGTCCAGACGTCACGGCGTGGAGTTGTTCAGGTCTCGAATGGAGTCCTATGCTAGTCCATCCCACGTAACTTGCACCTGAGCGCGCAGTTCTTGCAGATTGGTGGGTAGGGGTGGGGTCCTGATCGCACGCTCCATAGCAACCCAAACATTCTCGATCGGGGAGAGGTCTAGCGATGCGGCTGACTATGGAAGAGTATCCACGGCTGCAAGGCATGCTCGAGAGATGGCTGCGCTATGCGGAAGCGCGTTCTGCTGTTAAAATAGGGCGTGGGCGCCCACTAACTGCAGCCACCTGTTGCAGGATCACCTGAACCGTTCGGCTGTGACGGTGCCCTCGAGGAACACTAACGGTGAACGGGTACAATAGTATATCGCGCTTAATACCATCACACCAGGTTGGCGGGACATGTGATTAGGATACCACAAACCACTTATCGTGGCGCTCCCCACTGCGCCTCCAGACCCGGACCCGGTGGTCGTCGCCATCAAGGCAGAAGCGGGATAGTCGCTGAAATTCACCCGCTGTCTGCATGGCCCCAAGTCCGTCGTTCCCGACACCAGGCGAGTCTATAGCGGCGTTGCTGGTGTGAGTGTAAGGCGTCGTAACGGTCGGTATGCAGCGAGCCCGGTGTTATGCAACCGCCTGCCAATGGTACTGGAACTTACAGGCTGTGACGGCGCAGGCTATACAGCCCGCTGAATAGCACCTGTAGTTGGCGGTGGATCCGTTCGAGCATGACGGACAAGCCGTTGATCCTCCCTCCTCGTGGTGAACGTCCAGATCCTGCATGTCGTGTGTGTGCGTGCCTTCCCCAATCCATTGCCTCAGACGACGGGCGATGGTGGTGCCCGTACGACCTGTGTAGCACGCAATACGGCGACAGGATTTACCAGCCTCCCGCAGACCCACGATGGGGCTCCTCTCAAACGCGTCTAACTGGACAACCGGCTGTCGAACGCGTCGCCTGTGCATAGTGTACGTGCAGGTGACGCTCTGGAGACTCCACCTGATGTCGCAATATCAGGCGCGACCGTTTGAGGCCATTTTTTCTCGGCCTGTGGGCGTGACGTCAAGCCCTTACCCAAACCCCCCAGTGCGCGGCCGGCCGTGAAAACGAAATCATTGGCTTGGCGAATGGTGTGCAAAAATCCTCCTAGTTTGCATCGGGTCAGTAGGGTCCTTCAGGGTGCAGCTTTGAGTGTATAATTACTTCAAAATAGAGTACAAAAATCAAATCTAGCCGTAGAAGTTAGTAAAGGTTCCATAAGATTCTAGTTATAAAAGTTACGTGTATTGAAGTAATATGTGAAACTTGGGGAATTTAAATAAACTAAGATTTAACTTGAAAAGAAAGTTTCGAAATAGTTGAAGGAGGAAAAGCTATTCTGGCTATTATTAACAAATGTTCGTAAAATTCAAGTTTTTTTTCTACTGCAATTGATAAATGGACCATTAATGAGGTTCCCAAAATCATGAAAATAACTATTTTGAGTAGGTCAAAGATTCGTGCATTAAATTGCATGATGTATTAAGAGTCCGTGAAAATGCGAAGACTCTCCTGAATACAGGATGTATTTTGTGGCCGCTCATAAATTCTTTGAATATTGTACACATATAAAAATACCATAGAGAATGTTATCTCTAAATTGTTAGGAAAGCTACTACCAAAATACAGATTGTACAGAAAGTACTACTTTAATCTGAAAAGGAAATTATCTACAGGCAGATCACATATGTACTTAATTTCAACATCTTGCAAGTCGGCAGTTTAGAATCAAAGTGTCATCGAAACAAATTAAGGCTTTTAGGGCTTGAAAAGTTAGGGTTTCACATTTAAAGTTCCTTAGAACACATTGGTGCTTTTAATATCCGTAAGTCTTTTACGTTATCTCTCCATTGTGGGAGAAAGTGGCGCTTGGGTGGGGTTTTGGATGTTAAATACAAAGATAATTCGTAGTTTAATAAAAGTAGTTTGAATTACTTACCATCTGGCCAACCTTCACTGGTAGTGGCCGGAATGCGTTCGAAAATGCTTTTTGCTGGTAAACCATTGAGACCCTGTCCAATCTCTACTATATATCTATAATTAGATTTTTAAAGTGGCGTCTCAAGTTTATGCACGAAAGAGGGAGAGCAGACTCCAATAGGGAGCAGAAGCGTCACTTCAGCTCCCACTTTATGGCTCCCTATTGGAGCCTGCCTTAATTCGCCCCCTTTCGTGCGTGACCTTAAAACGCCACGTTAAAAGTAGAAGAATAGAAACACCAGCGGAGCCCTACACAATGGATAAATCGAATAGTGTGTGGTACTTGTGCACCATCTGCTACATCTCAAACCTCCTTGTATTCTTTATAATTTTATCAAAATTTTATTGTGTGAATTAATTGGAATACAGACTCATTGAATTTTTTTGTGAAATTAAAATGATTTGCAGTTCATCATCTAGGAATCACTTGAAATGATGAGTAATGAGCAGTAGCTTGGGGATGAACATCACTGGAACAAGTAATGGGTTCTGTTCCAATGTCGTACGTGAAAATCTTATTAATTTTGTATGAATGTGGCTTCTTCAAATCAGTATGCCCCGAGTATGCATCTTTTACGTTAATGAGATAAGAGAAATTCTAATTTTCACCTATTAATGTCGACTTTTTCAAATTGTAATTCTCGAAATTTGCCTGCGAATACAGTGAGAAGTGACGTAAGCATATTTGCGGAGGAGTTAGCCTCTAATTAGTTGAATTACTGAACAAGCAGTACAATGAATTGAATTATTAAAGGTAAATAATATTGTGATATAAATGAAGGACTTTGTCGCAGGTGCTGTGGCTGCGTACCAGAAGGTTGTTACTGCGATATGACGCTCCAGAGGACGCTCTCCAATCTCCAGCACATGGGCAGGTAAGGCATTGCAACAGGCGACTATCAGAGCAATTTCAGTCGGTTTCATCAGGGAAGAAATCTGAGGGGAATTTCCGAAAATAAAGAATTTTTCGAGTTCTTAAAAAGAAAGCTAACTCGATTCCATAAATTCTGTATAGATCTATTTAAGAGAAATTGCTCAGAATTTAGATTTGTACGACAATTTACTATTGGAAAACTGCAACGCTTTCCCTATTAACTCCTGAAACTCCCAATATTGAAAATCTTAATGTAATTTAACAGGAATTGCGCTACTTTCCTTCACGCAATCTGTGGGCAAGATCAAACCTGCGCAGTAGAAAGATGCGTTAAGAACGTAAGGAGTTGCATTTGGGATTATTTCAGAACTGGTCCAGGTTCTTAATTAGTTTACAGCAGTTACTGTGATTCTGTAGGCTACACTCTAAACATACTCATAGGCATTGATTTTACATTTGGGCCGCAGGACCCAATGTATAATATCAGGTTTTGTATGTAGAGATTCAAATGTTTTAAGTTTATTTGACATGGAAAGGTTCACTGAAAAGTAACGGTTCTCGATGTTGTAGGAAGTTTCTTGGAATCTTTGTTGCATTAATGAATTTGTCGCGTGAGGATTGTATGTGGAAGATATGGTGAGAATGAACAGCTGCCTACAATTAAGAAAAGTATTGTGGTGGTCGGAAATTTAGATTTATATTAATGTAGTTACGGAATATAAAGTAATGAGGGTTCAGACTTAATGTAATATACACAGAAATAGATCCAAAAATATGACAATACCCAATCGTGGGGACTTCCATTACTGAGATTAGCTCGACTTGCACAAAAATAATTTTTCGCAAAGTTCTTTGACTTTGTGTTATCTTAAATATTCTTGAAGATCAGAATGTAAATTGGTTTATACCAACATTTGCTCAATATTTCTGTTTAGGTCCTTATGCTTGCTGACATCGGTGTCGGTCCAGCGGAAAATAATTCTGAAGATGCATTGGACCGGTCAAAGCTGATTGAGTCAGGGTCACAAGATGCGTCTGTGTCGCAGGATGTCCAAGGGGCTGATCATTTATCGCAGGGGCCTCTAACTGGATCAGACTCTCCCTTACCCGCTGCTAGTTCAGACTCTGGTTCGTACCAGGTGTCCCAATCCCCCCTTCGGTTCTCGGACTCTCCGCTTGCCAGCCGCGCCCCGACGCCCGGCGTGCTGCCTTCTTACCATTTGTCCTCGTGCTCTTCCTCTTCTGTGTACATGGCCTCGACCGCGTCGGGCTCCTGTTCGCGTTCGCTTTCCCCCCAATCTTCCGATTCGGAAGCCGCTTCTGCTCCCGACCTTCCGTCTCGAGCTCTGCCGGCTTCGCCGCGATCTTCGCTGGCTTCGCCGCGTTCTCCGCTGACCACTTCCGCTTCCTCGGGGATGGCGGCGCCGCGTTCGTCTCCTCGACCGCCCTCGCGCATTCCTATTCCAATCGGTCGACTACACTCTCCAGCTGCACGCGAACATGGCGTGCACAAGGTCAAGCCAGTTTCCAGTGGTCGAGAGCTGACGTTGCCTGGATCTTCTCCGTCACATACGTGGGCACCGGATTCTCCTGGAAGAGGGTTTACGGCACCTGGAGCATTGTCTCGCGTGCACGGTTCCGGAGTTTCTTCAGATCAACAATTACTAGGACAAGCTTCCGAAAGCTGTGGATCTCCAGGGAGGGATGTGGTTTCTGCTGGCCTCGAGGCCAAGTTTTCTGCAAGTGGTAAATCTTCACCGAGCAAAGGTAATCCTTCACCAGGCTATGGAAACCCTTCTCCGGGCAGGGTTAATGCTTCACCGAGCAAGGTTAACCCTTCACCGAGGTACGCAAGCGAATCTCCCATTAAAATTTCTCCATCCAAAAGACAATCGCCTGGCCAACCGCCCACATCTCTACAATTACACCCATCTCCTGGTATGGCGCCACAATCCCCGAGACAAACAATCCCATCGATTGCTGTTGCGAGCGAGCCTCTTTCACAGACAGATTCTTTACCCGATTTCGAAAAATCAATTCCAGGTAGCTCTGATATCGCAAACAGATCTCCGTCGTCTGTACAGTTACTGAAGTCGCACATGCGACCACTATCATTCTCGAATCTTGGGCCTGAAGTGCCAATAGTCTTACTGGAGGCACCTTCATCGACCGATAAATCACGATCTCCTTCGCCAGGGCCGTCAGGAATGGCACCTACAACCCAATCACTTTATTCCCTTCCTCCGCAAAGATCTCAAATTCCGCCTGATGATTTATCGGATGAAGCCCCTTCAAGAAGCGGTCAGCTCGCTACACAAGAATCTACTTCACCAGCCCGCCAACCATCACAAACAAGCGGGTACCTCGCTTCACCAGAATCAAGACCACCAGC
Source organism: Teleogryllus occipitalis (assembly GCA_011170035.1). Classification (NCBI taxonomy): domain Eukaryota; kingdom Metazoa; phylum Arthropoda; class Insecta; order Orthoptera; family Gryllidae; genus Teleogryllus; species Teleogryllus occipitalis. The sequence continues at coordinate 51,326 of BLKR01009864.1, read as the reverse complement.
CCAAGAGGCCCATGCACTAACAAGTGGTTATCTCGCTACATCTGAATCGTCACCAGGCCGCCAGCGACCCTCGCCAAAAAGACAACTTTTCTCTACTACGGAATCGACGACCAGCTCGCCACCATCTCCGGCAAGCGGCAGCGTGGATACACACGGATCAGCTTCGCCAGCCCGGGAGACGCACTCTCAAGCGAGCGGGCGTGTCACTACGCCAGACTCACCAGTCCGAGAGCCCCTCTCGCCAGAAACCGCCCAACTAGTGTCACGAGGATCCATGTCACCAGCTCAGCAGTCACCGTCCGCAACAAGCGGACGACTTGGTCCACAAGAACCATTTTTTTTCAGTCCAGACTCACCATCACGGAAGCGTACACCTTCGCGTCCACGTCGATCACCGGGCTCTGGAGCACCATCTCAAGCTCACTTATTCCAAATTCCTCCGCAGGAATCGCTCTCTCCGTCACGTCAAACACATGTTCCTCCACGAGGAGAAATTTCACTCATCAGCGGACCTCGGACACCACAATCTACTTCTCCGCGTGATCGACTCTCTCCCAGAAGCGTTACGACTCTTTCTCCGCGTTCATCTGGGTCACGCAGTCGTGACCACTCTCGGTCTCCTCCCAGGAAGAGATTATATTCCGAACGGGATCTTCCTTCTCAATCCAGTCCCCCTGCGCAGCCATGTTCTACCAATTCGCTTTCACCTGCCAAGAACAGTGTTAAATCAGCACGCACTGAAAACTTGCCGACTTCCTCGCACGAAACGCAAGAGTCCCACCCTTCGCCGACGAGCTCAAAATCGTTGCAGAGTTCTCTCTCGTCCACCTCGGCATCCTCCGTAATCTTGTCATTGTCGCAACAGTTGGACCATCCCTTTTCACCTACACTTCCTTGCGAATCCCCTGGTCTCCCTGTGGGGGCAGCTACTGTCCCCCCTCCACGTATGGCACGTCCTCAGCACCAGTCTCCTGTTCGCGTAACAGAATCGTGCTTTCGACGTGTCTCTAAGGGTTCGCTGTCCTCTCCCATCTTCTATCCTCCTGACCCCACGGTTCCCCAATCAAGCACATCTAGCCCAAATGCTTCCAACAGCAACGCGTCACCCGATTCTACTGCTAATCTTCAGCGATTCGCGTTGACGCGGTCCTCTTCCAGCCCATTTTCTCCATCCGCACACATGTGCACTCCGTCCACCCCGATCCTGAGCCCTTCCTCGCCTAGTACATCAAGCCAGTCTGCGCCTCCCGGTCTCATGGCTTCTGCTTCGCGCGGTAGGCGCCGCGCCAGATTTTCCGGCATGTCGCGATGGCCACCAATGGCTGAATTGGCGACGGCGGCGGTGACAGCAGCAGCAGCAGCAGCAGCAACTGCTTCGTCGGGCTACGAGACGGTAGAAACATCCGAAGATATGTCCACGTGGGAGTCGTCTTCGCATGGCAGCTACGGAGAGGATTGCTCGTCCACCGCTGATATGAGTGATCTGGACTCGCTGGAAGCAGAGACCAGAAATGCTGGGCGAACGCCTGGTGTGAGGCGGCAACTACCGGTGTCAGAGGTTGGTCTTGCAGTTTATCGCGTTTCAATGCATAGGAAATTGAAAAAGATGCTTTCGATTTGAATCTGAGATAACTTGAAACCTAAGTATCCTAATTTCAAATAAACCTATATTATTCCTTAAAAATGATTTTAAAAAATCTATACTGCTAAAGCTCTTGAAAACATACATACCTCTTTCCTGCAATATTTTGAATATAAAAGGTGCAAAAATTATTTAAATTTGTGGAAACAAATTTATAGTTAAGAATTTAAAGCAGTAACATTGCTGTTAAGAATAGTGCATAACGAAGTCCTGAATTTAAATAACAGGGCACTACAGCATTCTCCCACTTCCAGTAAATCTCAAATGCCTTACTCCTTGCGCGCACGTGAGCTTTCTACTCCTTCGGGAGGTGGTTGGTGTTCTATTCATTCATGGAGTACATCGGGAAGAGGTTTTCTAGGTGTCATCTTCCCTTCTGTCGCGTTATATACGTCGCGTGTTAGTTTGTATGAAGAGCGGAGAGTCTGATTTATTGATTAAGGTCGGGTCTGGTAGGGTCGGCTTCTGGTTTTAGTGCTGTCAAAAGTCGAGGGGACACATCCTTCGTCCTTTTCAGCTTGTTCCGGTCGTGTCGTTAGCGGGAAGACACTCGCTCCTCCCATGTTTCTCTCTCGTGTCTAAGGAAGGCCGACGCTGGCTTGCCGAAAAGAATTTTACAGTACGGTCATTCACTTAATTTAATTTATTTAGTCAAACGACAGCAAAAACTTTGGCATAAGGGGGGAAGGTACTGTCCGCGCAAGTTTTGAGCTCAAGAATCTCTTTTTAACATTTTAACTATAAACAGTTGAAAGATGAATAAGAATTTAAAAACTAATTAAACTTTATTTTATTAACTTACTGGTAATGAAGCACCAGATTAGCACGATTTGAGAAAATTCTTTTCGCTCCTCAGTTAAAGAAACCTTATTTGCATTGGTAAAAGATTTGCATTTTTAGTGTTTTGTGTTGCTAACAAAATAACATACTCCTGCCACTACAAGCAAAAGCAGAGAACAAAACGTCCGCATAGTGAAGCTGCATTTCAGTCGAGAAACAAAATAAGGGGATATCTTAGCCCTTGTCAATACATCAGAGAATAGGACAAAATCCTGATTGAGAAGTCGTTATTGACCTAGTAGCTTTATATGCCTGACTTGTTACAGACATCATTTTCGAAAATTATACAATAAAAATGTTAACTAGTGTAATATACATTTTTGATGATCAGTATATTCTCTAATGGGGTATAAAGTTGTAGAGTAGAAAATATTTTAATTTTAAGGCGAGATTGCCCCTCCTATGCTATCAACATTAAATTCTTAATATTAATGATCCATTATCAGAAACTACTAGATATACAAACGTGACATTTTTACTATTCATTGTCTGTACTATTGTTGTACTTACCTACATTCAAAAGATTTTCTTGGCAGGAAACAAAAGTATTTTTCTCAAAAAATTAATGAAAAATGTATTTATAAAATTAAAACAAATAATGCTAACTTTGCAACTGTTGATCCACAGTTACACGTTGTTTAGCAGAGTAATCTGTAAAAGAATAAATAAAATGTTGAATAGTTTACTAGAAAACGGGGTATTTATAACGAAAACTGTGTTGAGAAAAACCCTCATGTTTTACTAGGAATTACACATCATATTTGTTGTATTATTTTACTTAAGAACAGGTTCCATATTGGAATTATACTCTTCATTGTTGATATCTTAAAGGGGTGTTCTCTTTTTGTTTTTTTTCAGCTGAGATCACTGTTCGGCGGGGGGGAGGGGTGTGACGAAATCAATTCGGGAGATATTTTCATTACTAATCGTATTGTTACGATTCTAGGGGGTGAATTAAAACTAGAGTATATTTTAACAAAAACGTTTATTTTGTTTCTTAACACAATCACTGAAAACCCTGGATTTATGAACAGATAGTCTTCACTTGATTATTTATTTACACTACACTTCTCTTGAGTATTTATTTTCACTGTTAACTTCTCTTACACTGTCGCAGTCCTAAGCACTGATCACTGTTCGATGCACTGCCCACAGTCCACTGCACTGACCACAGTTCATGGCGTTGGCCACGGTTCACGTCAAGGAGCACAATCGCTGCACTGCTATTCACCGCGATGCACACACTTCACAGCTCGGCTTCCACTTCAGACTTAAGACTTGACTCACGGTCGCCGGCCGCCGCGTATTTATACTCGGCGAGCGCCGTCGAGAATTTTCTAGACTTTGCTATTAGCGCCAAGAACACTCTGGACTAGCTAGTTCGAGGGCTACCGGCAGATGTCGCAATCCGCGCATACAGGTAGTTCATGGTGGCCGCCGGCAGATGACGCAATATTCGTTAGTCTATTCCGCACAAATTGTCCTAAAGTCTCACGATTGAATGGATTTACTTCGTTCACAAGCTTTTCAAAAAAAACTTCGGTTTTGTCATTGTAGTTTAACTAGTTGACTTTTTCAAATACCAGGCTATCCCACTGCTTACCCCAAGAGAGAAAATAACACTTAACTTTAAAAACACAGAACAACTACACGCCCGCCAAATTGCACAGAAAAAGAAGATAACCAAATATGAAACTGCGAAAACCAAAACCTTCGAAAATCCAAATATTCATAACTATATGTGGAAAAATGGAATTTCTGAAACGTAAGCCAGTCTGTACTGATTCAAATTCAAAATGCAATAAAATAAAAAAACAATTTTTCAGAAGTTTAAAAAAAATTTTGAGAATGAACAAAATTCGTGATTTCTCATTTTCCGGGTGAAATTTAACCCTAACTTAAATTTGTATACTGATTTAATTGTTTAATCATCTGGCAATGCGTTATAAAGTAACGTACATGTATTATGTGAATTTTTGTACAGACTTGTTGATAATGATTATTGTGATTTCTACAACATGTAATTATAAATTTCAGTATTGCATGAAAACCTTCCCACAGTTCAGTTTGGACCAATTACAGATTAGTAAATAAATAGGCAAGACAATAAGATTCAAAGCTCAATGAAGAGGCTTACAGGAATCACGTGGATTTTTTATTATTCAAACATTTTCTCTTATCTAAAACTCTGGTTTCTATAGGACGAGCTTCCCCATTATTACACCGTATCTCAGTCGATAATGTAAGTTTTCAAAATACACTCGACTAGCTGCATGAAGTTTGGGAGAATTTGAAACGATTCTGAATAGGGTTGCCAGAAAAGTTTTGAGGAAATAGTGAACGGGGGGGGGGGGGAGGAAAATCTTTGAGTAATAATGATACATTCTCTTTATTATTTAAAACACAGTGGAGGGGGAAGTTCAGCTTTCCTTTTGCAGAAAATAAAATAAATCTTTTATACATTAGTTCAAATCTTCATATAAAATTGTGTGCATTAGGGCCTGCAACCATCAGGAGCTCGTTAAAGTAATATATGCATGAAAGGCAACACATTTTAGCTTACGTTCGCAGTGCTGTGCACTTAAAACATACGTATTACGAAAAGTTACCAAACTAAGACAATGGACCTGCGCAGTAGTCAAGATTGGCATTACAGTAAAGTCCGCGCTAATCGAGGTTGAATACTTGTTATAATAAACACTAAAAGCTCTATCTTTTGTTCACTCGTACAATGTGTTTTTCGTCAATCGATAATATATTTTTACATGTTCACAATTTTCATATTTTAAATTAGTGAATCAGAAACAGAAATGGTGAACAGTTCACTCAAATAGTGAACATCTTGCAACACTAATTCTGAATGCTTAACATTATGAATTTGTGTTTAATGGTGTATGAATATTGTTGGTTAGACTGAATTGAGACACCCAAAAATTTCGTTACTTCAATATCGGCTAATTGCATATTGTTAATTTTCAATTTCACTTTTATTTTTTTGTCGCTGGTCACGCAGTGCAAAGGTCCCCGCCGACCGCCCGTGCCTAATCTTATGCTATCCGTCCTCCACCAACGTCATCTTCCTGATTTGTAGGTCGCGTGTTCTTACCTTCTGATTGAATAGATAAGATTCAGCGTACCGTTGTGCTAATAGCAAAATCCGTGTAATGAAAGTTTCTTGAGTTTTAAATTTCGGCTATTTTTTATTATTCCCGCCTTCGTGAAATGTTGGCACAGTCTTCAGTTTTAGTTGGTTTCTAACTTCCTGCTTTGTTTTAACCTGACGGACACACAAACTTGGCTTGTTTGAAGCAGGTAATTATTCAAGAACGTAAATAATATGGCTAACAATAAAACAATTATTTCGAATGATGAATGATCTAATAATAATGATGATGATATAATATAGTAAATAAAAAGAGAATTACATGCATAATTGTAAAGGTGTTTTAAGGTACTGGATGTGATATAATTTATATAATCACTGGATTGTTAGTCCTAGAAAATCCTTGAAATCTATAAAGTTGAAGGACCGTGTTTGCTAATGGTTATTATCCAAAATATTTTGAATTTCAAATGGCCAAATGTTATATTTTAGTGAATTACTTAAACAAAGTAAAGAATTTATTTAACATAAAGACAATGTGGGCGAAGAAGCGAGTGAAGGATAACTTGGCATAGTTTTCATTTACGCGCTCAAGTCTCTTATCTGAACCCTCTACGGGGAAAGTATTATTTCGCGAAACATTTTTAAAAATTTCGTGGTATTTTTACTGCATCAAAACACGCTGGTGGGATGAGTGACGCACGAATGAATAGGAAGTAAGTTGCGTTTGCATGGGGATATTTGGGTCGTATGCAGACAGGAAAAGTTGACATTGTAACTCCGCGACCACTCCATAGGGATCTACAGTAAATTGATTGTAGCTCAGATTGTGCCGTAAAGGAAATGTCGTGAGGTCTGTCTTCATCTGCCGGAAGTCCGGTATGAGTGGCCCAGTAAATATTTTAGACCGGATATTGGCAGTTTTATCCACCGTAGTACCTCTTTTACCGTCCGGTCCCCCAACTAACCTGTAGCGTTAATACGCATTCATAGTTTTAGAATAAATGTTACGCCCTTCGAGGACATAAGGATGGGTCGAAGGTGATAATAAGTAAACATGTGATGGAACTTTCACATTAGGTACTTGTCTTTTGCCTCTGATTGATACTCCCTGAACATACTCTCATAGTTCGTAACACTTGTTGAAACTATAGATTTACGTTTCAAATTCTGATTCGTCCATCCACAGTTCGCATTCATACCCGCCGAGATTGGATCTCCATCTCAACCAACAGACCAGAGCCCAGGAGGAGAGGTACATGGAGAGATGCCATCTATCAGCAGTATCTCCACCACCAGGGTTCCCCCCAGTCTGTCGATGCTCGCCGCCTACGCGGCCGTAGGACAGGGACCATCTCCGGACCACCCAAGCGGGGTCGCACCCCTCGCGTGCTTTGCGGTACCACTAGGAGACGCTGCTGACCCAGACGAATTTCCTTCACTAGCCAGGCAGCTTTTCCAAGAGAATGAGCAACCTGCTCAACGGTCTGCAGATACCGCAGACCCTTCTGGCACAGCTGACGGCTCCACAGATGTTCGGCCGTCGAAAGAGCCCGCGGCCACAAACGGCAGGTCTCCCGGACCCAAACACCAGGTGCCTGCCGACTCGACAGACGAGGTTTGTCTAAGATCTTTGACGAGAATTTCATATTAGTTATTCGACCTTTTGTTCGTATTGGTACGTACAGTAAAAGATAACATTAATTGAGACAGATCTAGTTTCAATTTCTGATAATAAACATTTTTATCCACAGGCCTCACGCATACCTTCCAAGAATGGATCTCCTTCAGAACGAATAGACCAGCCCACAGGAGGAGAGGCAGATGCAGGGATGCCATCTACCAGCAGCAGCTCCACCACCAGGGTTCCCCCCGCTCCGTCGATGCTCACCGCCTTCGCGGCCTTAGGACAGGGACCGTCTCCGGACCACCCAAGCGGTTTCGCGCCCCTCGCGTGCCTCGCGGTACCACTGGGAGACGCTGCTAACCCAGATGAATTTCCTTCACTAGCCAGGCCGCTTTTCCAAGAGAATGAGCAACCTGCTCAACGGTCTGCAGCTACCGCAGACCCTTCTGACACTGCTGGCGGCTCCAGAGATGTTCGGCCGTCAAAAGAGCCCGCGGCCACAAATGGCAGGTCTCCCGAACACCAACACCCGGTGCCTGCCGACTCGACACTTGCGATTCCTGCAGATGCCCCACAAATTGATAAACCATTGAACGTAGCGGAAATTCTCGCCGCCATGGAAGAGGACTCCCCTTCTGTCGGAGGTCTTTCGAACAGGAATGAGGCGGGTCCATTCCACAGAGTTGGTCAGACTGACTTACATAGTTCGGAGCTGTACAGTACCGATATAGGTTCGTCAACAAATGTTCCAACTCCTTCTACAGCCAGTGGAAGTCCTGGCTCATCTAGCAGCAGCAGCAGCAGCAGTAGCAGTGGAGGTCCAACTTTCGGTTTAGGACCGGGTCCATCAAGTGGAGATGGAGGTACAGCTAGCAATGAGCGGCGCCCGTCGGTTGTAAGAGTAGTGTTGAGCCTTAAAGACCTGGCCAACGCTATCGCAACATCCTCGTCGACGACGATAACGCAGACGCCGCTCGCTACAGAGACAGCAGAAGAAAAAAGAGATGAAGTTTCCAGTACTCCTTCTGATCTGCCGTCGTTGTCCCTGGGGCATTCTCCGCTGCCTGTTGCTCCGTTGACAGAAGAGATGGATGTGGTTTCCAGTACGCCTTCTGACCTGCCGTCGTTGTCTTCAGGGCATTCTCCACCGCCCGCTGCTCGGCCGGCAGAAGAGATGGAGGTTTCCAGTACGCCTTCTGACCTGCCGTCGTTGTGTTCAGGGCATTCTCCACCGCCCGCTGCTCGGCCGGCAGAAGAGATGGAGGAGGTTTCCAGTACGCCTTCTGACCTGCCGTCGTTGTCTTCAGGGCATTCTCCACCGCCCGCTGCTCGGCCGGCAGAAGAGATGGATGTGGTTTCCAGTACGCCTTCTGACCTGCCGTCGTTGTCTTCAGGGCATTCTCCACCGCCCGCTGCTCGGCCGGCAGAAGAGATGGAGGTTTCCAGTACGCCTTCTGACCTGCCGTCGTTGTGTTCAGGGCATTCTCCACCGCCCGCTGCTCGGCCGGCAGAAGAGATGGAGGAGGTTTCCAGTACGCCTTCTGACCTGCCGTCGTTGTCTTCAGGGCATTCTCCACCGCCCGCTGCTCGGCCGGCAGAAGAGATGGATGTGGTTTCCAGTACGCCTTCCGACCTTCCGTCGTTGTCTCCAGGGCCTTCTCCGCTACCCACTATTCAGCCGGCAGAAGAGATAGAAGTAGTTTCCAGGACGCCTTCCGACCTGCCTTCGTCTCCAGGGTCCCCGTGCGTAAATCTGAGGGTGAATTTGCCTTTGCTTGCGGAAGCGCTCGGTACAGACGCCGATAGGAGCAGCTCCGAATCGGTATGTTTTAGTTTTAGAGAAATTAATTTTGGAATACTAGTTGTTTCGCTCAGTAGAAACTGCTGCACACTATTTTTATATTAATATCGGCCACATACGCAAAAAGTTCTGTAGGAGTACCCTGAATGGAGATAAAATAATTTAGTTTTAAACTGTTCTTAATGAATTAAACGTGCCCCACAGCCCAAAAGTATGGCATTATTGGTTCTAGCTAAAATTGCAATCCGAATAGACCCAGACATCGTAAGAGTGTGCATCATCCGATTAAATAACGGAGGAAAAACAAATGCTTCACGGCAAGTAATGATGTGGTTTAATGTGAAGTAACGCCCCAGTAGGCATGCATGTACATAGAAAAATGTGAAAAAGTGAAGCCGGATGTGTTGCTGGCAGTCAATATGTCGTGTAATCGACTGACAGATACAAGCATTCAAAATCTAAAACCGATTTGCCTTTGCAAATGGTTTTATTGCATGGAACGAATGTGTTTTATCAATTATTGACAAAAACGCTATTTTCCACCTGTATAAAAGTGGAATATGGGTTAGGATAGGATTTCAGAATTTAGGAAAACGTGCACAGAATATACTTCAACCATAGTACACCACAATTTGCAACAGTATTTACGTGAAATAATTCATGTTCACGGGCTACTTGTGCAAACACTTCCGTAACCCCATTATGCTATACATTTAACGCTAATATATCTTTAACCTTAATTTGATCATATCAAATATGGAAATATGAAGGTCTTTACTATCAAATATATTGGTGCTGTAGGTTTGGTAATTGAACTTGCAGTACGCCCTCGCCTCTAAATCTCTCATTTTAGAATTAAGTTCCATTATAATTTCAATACAATTAAGTCTCAAATTTTATTTTTAAGAAGGCTGCATTAAGAAATTCTTATTTTGTCAAATTTATTCCGCACATCGGTAGATACCAGTAGTATAGATTTTTACCTCTGCACTTATAAATCATAAACCTGGTGATGTTTTGAAATAGACCTGCAATATATTTGTTCGGTAATAGACAATAAACTGAAATTTCGGAACTGTGAATAAAAGTTACATTCTGTACTTGCACTCCTCGTTTTCTTATGGATATTTCATGTCATCGCTTTAACTCGGTACAGAGGATTTTGGTTGTAGAGTTAAATGGATCCAAAATAGAAAGAGGATAACACGCTTGCTAACAGGTCCATTAGTGACGAACGTTTCTTTAATCACATTTTATCAAATGTAAAGATATGTGCAGTTTTCATAGCATGTCTGGGATGTGTTCTGAATTTTTTGAAGGTCGCTTTTAACTACTAGGTCATGTAACGACCACTTTGATTGTTTACATTACGGTAACTGGGGGGGGGGAAGCGACACGTAAGGGCAACACGAGCACACACAAACTATCATGCGGAGGCGAGATTGAAACTCTCAACCCTTAAAGTCCAGACAGTTACTATCCTTCAGCCTTAGCGACCTTGGCTATCCACGCCGGCAAAAGTTTTCGTTATTTCGACACTAGTGGCAAAAAGCTTGCTTCTAGCCTGTTCAATTTTCAAACGTGATGAATCGCAAGGTATTCTGTTCGACATCATATACTGTGTGACAGTTTCACACATACCGTTTCTGTAGACGTGGTGAGCTCCAGTTCCAAATTTTCAAGATTACTGCTTAAGTGAAAAAACAGTAGAATCTATTACTTTTTATTAAAAATTCTGTTAACTTGCTTCACAAGCAGGTTTATTCTCTTAGGGAACCTTGTGGAGGTTTATTCAGAACAACATGAAAGTGTGAATGTACCGAACACAAGCAGTATCTTATGGAGACACAATTCGATCTACAACTAATATTTTACCCATTTTTACAGGAAGAATGTAGATTACAATTTCTCATCGACAATGTAACGACATTGTGAGCGGTTTCTCATAATTTCAACTCTGTAGCAAATGTGACCAAAAGTATGAACGTAAATAGAACGGAAAGATGCGATAGGGACGTTAAGAAAATTATGGATATGTATCTTAAAATTACTCCCTAGGCCCAGAAATGGTTCTAAAATTTTAGTGTCTACGGCCCCACTGACTCTTGATCATTGATAATATAATACGAATAATACGCAATTTATTAAATTACAGTGAATGTCATGTAAATTGTGTTAATTATAGATCATGTGTAGTTGCAGTTGCTAATAAACTGATCGTTCATGCGACTTGAAATAAAATTTAAAAAATGTATTTTTACTAGTATTTCAAGGTCATCTCAACGTTGCAATTTTAATTTCGGGGGTAATTTTTGGCTCTTAAAGTATTTAATGGTTTATTAAACTTTGTGAACCATTAGTCTCGTTGGCATTAGCCAGTCTCGGTCAAAATGCAAAGTAATTGAAGAGTTTGGGAGAGATCATTAGCCACCCTATGTAGTGAACTATCTGGAAGTTTGGCGGGCATGCGTAAATCGGTAGAAGGCCGACAAATTTACAAAGATCATACATTCTTCTTTAATGTGAAGGGTTTGCAGTAGTACGTCGTGGTGTGCTATCTCGGTAAAGTGAACATGGCTTGACTCGAACACTTTCAATCATCCGCAAAGGTAACTGTAATCTAACTGTAGCTGTAACTGAAATCCGCAAAAGTAACCACTGCAATGAGTAGCGTTAACTCCTCCAACAGCCGATCAGGTTCGGTCTCAGATCTACGTGGAATTCATAGGCAAATGAAGAGCTCTGCCAATATTCGAAGGGTTGTGTAGATTTCCTGCTTCTCAATCCCATCTTTTTATTGCAATCTACTCATTGTATCACTCGTAAGCCTCCATTACTTCAACAGGTCCCTAACCCTAAATAAATAATTGTGTACATAGTGTTTAAAATTGTTTGTTTGTACACATTGTCAAATATTTTTGCAGAACATTTTCCAAGAGCTGCAAAAGGTCTACGAGGGAAGCGATGACACGAGCAGTGACTCTATGGAAAAACCTGAACGTGTTAGATACCATCGTAGCAAGGATGCAGAATCTAGTAGACAACTGAGCAGCCATTCTTCTTTGGAGCTGATGGAATTCATTGATATTTCCGATAATGACTCTCCGAGTCGCACCCTTCAGCAATTGGAGGATTTGGAAAAGCTTCTAATAGAACGTTCTTCGTCCCCTGGCTCGGGAGACCAATCATCAGATGGCACTCACTGGGCGATGGTGCCAGCACCTGATGAAACTACTTCAAATTTTTCGCGTGATGATGGTAAATGTACTAATAATGAACTTCCAAATGAATAGAAAATTGACGATCGCCCATGTGAAATGATTTTTATTATAGGATGGAGAATTGAATTTGGAATGTAGTAATTTGATCTTGCATTTAGTACTCTAATATGAACGATATAAAACTTTTTAAACCAAATTTTAATGCTAATGCTCAAATATTTTATTTACAATTTAAATTTTTAATTTTCATGAAGTAAAGCACAGAATATAAAAACGTTGTACAATTTCATTAACGAATATTCTTTACAAATGACGCCAAAATGCATCAGAAATATAAGCTATAAGTTGTTGAAGTAAAATTATGGAAATTGGGAACAGATGAATTGAAGAAAGTTAACTTTTTAAAACCTATTGACCAGTAATGTTTTGCTAAATCTTAATGTCTTTTTAATTCTAGAATTCATCACAAAGGAAAATTTTCGTTCTTTTAGATACTTTTTTTGGAAACTTCTTTCGGATGCATTTTGAGTTAGTGTTAAATTAACTATACCTTTAAATCTGTCAGATTCGCGGATCGGAGGGCTAATTAAAGTATAGAACATAGTTTATATTTTCATCCGCTGAAATTGAAAATAAATGATAGAAGAATTATAATGTAAAAGGTAATGCCCCCAAATATTTTGAGCAAATGATGTGGAGTACGTGTAGGACCAAGAAAACGAAAGATTTGGAAATTTACAGACTTCACACAGTCTCCTCCCAATTTTATAACTTATTTTTAATTTATCTACCTTAATAAAATGTTGACACCTGAAGTGGTCGAAATTATTTTGTACATTCTTTATAATAAAATATTTTAAAAACAATTTGTGTAAATTTGGATTTTTAACCCGCTTCAACCCGAAAAAAATGATTTCAAAAAACTTCCCGAGGTGCTACCATAAAAATTTTCGTGTACCTGCTTTCCACATTTACTTACATTGTCCAAGAGTTTTAGTGGAACATGGTAACAATTCAAAACATTTCTCGCTCGAATTGTTTATATCCAAAACTATTACAATATTTAATACATGTATTCCCTCGAGCAAAAGGAAAATTTAAGGGGCCCAATAAATTACCGTGAGAGCCCCTGCACACGAGCATTGCGTTGACGCGTGTTAAGTAATGCTCTTCCAACAACCGCTTATGCGAATCGGAGCGCTTTGGCAGATCCGTATAAGATGGTGTTAAAGCATGATGCGCATTACTTAACGCCCGTCAACGCAACGTTCGTGTGACATGGGTCTTCGTATAAAATCACTCTTCGCGAAAAAGTGTTTTCTATTCCTTCCCTCCCCCAAAATACAATTACCAAGAGGGGATATTCCTGTATCTTTAAAAGGAACAGAAATGTATTCCATAAAACTCAAAAGTTCGGAAGATGATTTCCCCCCCCCCCCTCCCGAATGGGGTTTAGTTTTCGAACTTTCTATAACGAAACTTCAATGAGAAAGGGGATACCTAAAAGATTAGTTCTCCTTAATAATGCCTCTTCATACCTCTCAGGAACTACCTCTGAAAAATGGTCAAATTTGTGTATTACCTGTCGCATATCTTCCTTAATATAGCCACGGTATAATTGTGCTCTGAGATAATTGATAGACGTGCTTTCCAGTTTGAAACGAGAGCATAAAAATATTTTTTCCATTTTCTTCACTTTTCTTGTTCTTGATTCAATGAAAACTTCGGAATATGTGGAAAATAAGATGCATTTTTCGCGGTATGCGAGGCGCGTAAAAACGTACACCAAGAATAGAAGGCCTTTAGAGAGCGAATATCTTAGATCAACGCTGTGATGACGTGGCTCTAAGCATTAACTGATGATCCTACAGTGCTTCTGACCAGGAGGTCGTATAGTCTCGATGATGGCAGGAATTTCGACAGCTACATAGCTAGGTCTAATTCTGCCGCAGTCTGGAGGAGAATTCTAGCAGCCGGCTTCTCTGATCGGTAGTGTTCCGTGGATTCTCCGATCAACACCAGACGAATACCGGAGCAGTATCCTCACATGGGCACGGACGGCGCGCAATCTATCATTTCTCTTGTGTCCAATCCCCTTACATATGCGAGTACTTGCATTCAATACACTATCACATTTGTTGGGAGACCATGTACTCGTATGATAAATCATATCATGATTGCATGACTTAATAAGCTCTCTCCCCTCGGGGGAGGATGTGGAAAATTATTGGCTGAATAAAGTATAACATTATGACGCTTCAATACAGATTTTTTTCAAGGGAGTGCTCCCCATACCACCAGTTACTCGTATGGTTTCCTCACGCTACGCCACTGCCCCAATCTTATTAAAACATATTATATGCAATCTAATATTTTTTTCAACTTTTCTGAGAAAAAATACTCGCCATTAGCCTAGCTATTTATGATCAGTAGAAGCCGGATTTTAGGGGCATAAATTTTCATTTTATGTGCTAAAATAAGTGCGAAAAATATTAACTAGATGTACTACAGAATTGCACAGACTTTCTCGTAACCTTTTCTAATTTCCTTGGAGCGGACTGGCTTTATGGTGTTGCCCCATCCTCTTGCCAGCTGCCATCTATCATCGCAAAAAGTACATTTTTTTTACATTTTCTCGACGTTTCTCGACGTACTCGGACGAAAACCAAAATAGTACTTCAAGAATATTAAAGAAGTGTAAAACCTCGTCCTAAATAGAAATTTTCATTGAAAAATTTGAAGCACTTTCTAAGAAAATGGCGATTAAGTTTTACTTCCAATTTGAAATTTGAAGCTTTTTCCACAGGAATCTGTTGAGTTTTCGAAATATTTCATCGAAAGTCATTTGAAGCACTTCCATTCATAAATGCAATAATGTATACAAATTAATGGAAATGTGCATATTGTGACAATACCGATTGTCTCATCTTTAAACAGGTATAGTTTCCATTTAAAAGCTGCGTCGAAAAATACGTGTTGGAGCATGTTTGCGCCAGTTCCTTGGGCGAAGGGTCAATTAGCTACGCGAAGCTGCGACTTACTGCCCCACGGCGGCGCCCAGAGGGATTTGTTTAGCTAACTCACCCCTATGGCCGCAGTCTCCCTAAGGATTTCGAGGAACGTCGCGGCCCACCCAGTACATTTATTTACACAGTGCAGTACGAGTATAGAGTTAATGTATTTATTAAACACAGAAAACTCGTTGTTTGAACATTTTCCACTCAGATTAACTACAAGACGTCCTGACCGTTTGGCGGAGAATTTAGCAAGGCGTAGGAAGCTCTGGCCAATCACAACCTTTTTCAAACTTTTAACAGACCCTTCCACAACTTTTGGATAAGAAGAGGGGAGAACACAGGCCTGGGGCAAGCTCGATAGCGCCGGTCAAGGAGATGCTCTCTGGCATCAGGTGCATTCGGGCGGGTGCTCGATTGAGAATCGGTCGGGCTGTTGCCCACGAAGTTAGTCGACTAGAGAGAGACGGGCGAGTACCAGAGTATCTCGTTTGGGACTACTGGCCACAAGGTTTTCAGTTTATTCTTAATTTGATTTTTAGTAGAGTTTCTTTCGCTAACCTTCCAACTTTCTTCTTGCTATGCGCCGATGAAATTATTCTCTCTACCCGGTCCCACTAGTATTGCACGTTTTTCTTAATTACGTGGCGTAATTTTGATTAAATCGGGAATATTATTAACCGATAAATAACACACGGTCCATCTCACAACTGGAAGCTGAACTGTTGCGGCCTCGTTACGTCAAGGCTGTCGAGTTGGTGGGCGGACGGCGACCCATGGCCTCCGGGTCAATCCATTTTAAGTGGTCCAGCACTGGTCGCTCGACCATTTCGAAAAAAATTCATAATTTGTACATAAATTTCCTTATGTTTCAGCTGTTCAAAAGCATCTAGGATTTATTTTTATTGCATCTTGTTTACAAACGGCAGCAATTTTTGTTTTACGCCGTGCGCCATTTTTCGCGTTTGTAGAGGTTTACACTTTTTAAAATTATTCAGCTCTTGGTTGTTCTAGCATTCTACAATAAAAGGCATTGGATTCAGTATACTCTGGCCTACAAATCGAACTATTACATTCCTACCTTCTATGTTTTTATTTGAGTAATATTTGCAACTAAATCTGTGAAACGGAAATGAACCAAGTTCGATTTTCAGAGAGTAATTTCCCAAAGAAGGAATAGAATCTCAGACTTAATTTTTTTCTGTACTTTTACATATAACAGTGTATTTACTTTTTGTAAAATATCATGGGTAAGAAACGTACTCCTTTAAAATTACACCCTCATAAAAATTGGAATTTTCGATTTTTTCCAAATTTTCAACTGTAATATCTCTGTTGGAGGACCAGATAAAAAATCTGAAAATTGCGAACCTAGTAGATCACTATAATTCCAAACTGCATTAAAAATTTCAACTATTAGATTTGACTCAAAGTATTTTTAAACAACTTGTAAACTTTCGCAAAAAAAGGCTTGAGGATACATTGAGGATACGTTGTGGCAAGTAGTAATCACATTATCTTGAAGCTATTTTAAGTTAAAATCCATTTTGATTTTAAAAAATTAATTAAACTTTATTATTAATAAACAAAATTTCGTAATCTATTTTGAATAGCTCATCCTTTAGTGCCCAGACATTTAGATTGCAAAAGAAAATTATCCGAATAATGAAAAAATCCCATCCACGTGATCCGTGCAAGCCTCTTTTCATTGAGCTTGGAATCTTACCATTGCCTTGCCTATTTATTTATGAGTCTGTAGTATTTGTCAAAACTGACTTACTGAACAGTGGAAACTTATTTTCATGTAATACTGATATTTATAGTTACAACACTCGACGTAAAAATAATGTTCATCAAGTGTCAATATCAACAGCTCACTACAAGAAATCCACATACAATACATGTACGTTACTTTACAACGCTCTGCCAGATGAAATTAAATAATTAAAATTGGTACACAAATTTAAGTTAAAAGTAAAATCTTTTCTGCTGCAAAACTGTTTCTATACAATTAGAGACTATACTGATCGTCAAAACGAAAAATGTTTACTTTAACAAAACCAAGATATAGTATAATGAATTAGTTTACATTTGCGTTGTATAATTAAAAAAAAGACTCAATATGCCTGTAACAAATAATGTACTTCCGGGTCAATGACCCCCATCTCGATCAGGTTTTTGTCCAGTTTCCCTGATCCATTGAGCAAATGCTGAGATGGCCCCTTGATTTGCTTCTGGACGTAAATGTAGCTTCACTAGGCGCACGTTTTGTTGAACTTTCCTTTTGCTTGTAGTGGTAGTAGAGCTTAGGGTGAGTTTCTATTTTGTTAACAATACAGAAAAATCAAATCTGTTCGTTCCTTTACCGTTAAAAATAAGTTTTCTATAATTTGGCAACGAAAATATCTAGTTTTTGAAATGTTAATCTCTCGCTTTTTCAAATTTGTTTTTATTATTATTATTATTATTATTATTATTATTATTATTATTATTATTATTATTATTATTATTATTATTATTATATTATATTTATTATTATTATTATTATTATATTATTATTATTATTATATTATTATTATTATTATTATTATTATTATTATTATTATTATTATTTTCAACTATTAATAGTTAAATTATTGGGAAGTGATTCTGAAACTCAAGAAAGCGTGCGCAGATGATTTTCTCCCCCATACGTCACATACAGTTTTTGACTGTTTTTGACTAAATAAATAAAGAAATAAATATTAATTTACTTTGAAACAAACTTGCACCTTGACATTTACGTTTGTACTTAAAAGTATGGTCATTTTGATGTCAAAAGCTGAACCGGATAACATAAAAATTAAAGGAACCACGACCGAAGAAAGTGAATCTTCACAGCTGGCAACGCGTCCGTCTGCAACTAAATGGTGATATCAATGAAGCGCCGAGCCACGGCCTTCAGCAACGCCCCTCAGGCAATATTAATAACAAAGACTCTTGTTTGATTAAAATTGAAATAATTCTCAGGAAGCATTGGCGGCGCATTAGCCTCTTCCTAATCAATGTTCATCTTCATTTTTTTATTTGCTGTAATCTTAATTTATAACATTTTATTGTATTGATTTTTGTACTTAGAATTAAGGGTTAGGGAAGGGAAAGTAGTACCGCTGAACTCATGCACAGTTTGTTAGCAAACATTTTTAGTAATTTGGGTAATTCTATTGTAATTTCTTTTTTTATTATTTTGATTACATTTCATATTCTTTATTATCTTTTCTTCTCATTTCGAAAAGTAACTAAGTCCATCCACCACCCCTATTTCAGGCTCTCACCGCCGCCTGAGCTAGCCGGCACTTTGACTCAGGTAAGAGGAGAGCAAATTTACGTTAAATCTGGCTCACACAATGTGCGGTCGAAGACACCGCTATCGCAATATTAACAGCGTGAGAGATATTTTGAAAAAATTACATTTGTGTAATTTAAAAAAAAATAAAAATACACCAAAATAAACTTTACGTCATATTAAACAGTGTCATTGCTACTATTCTTTGGAAAAGTTGAAGAAAAAAATTGAAGCCATTTTTGAGTAAATAGCATTTGAGCGTTTCTGAAAATGTGAAATTTTGAGCTTTCTTTAACAGAAAACTGTTTTCGGAAAATTTTATATAACAATATTTAAAGCATATTCTATATGTTACAAACCGTTCACGTCTGTGAATTCTTGCCCCGGCAATGACGCCACAGTATTATTGTTCACAGACATATGGACGGACGGACGGGCGGACGTTTCGAAAAAACTTTTTCAGTATCGGAATCCCAAAACGTGTATTTCCGTTGAAATCTCGAAATCGATTTTCCGTGGTATTACATAACTTTCTCTTTACTACGTAAATATCTCCGTATATTATATGTATACGAGAGTATATATGTATACGAGAATGTAAAAATAAGTGCATATTTAGGTACAAATAAATAATAAAAATAGATGCAGATTTATGTACGAAAGTATATTGCATGATTTTAGTTTGTTAAAAGATTCACAAAAGGACTGCTTAAAGAACTGAACACTCAAGAGTTCTCTTTCCAAAGTGGTATTGTGCAAAAGTGTTTTCAGCGTTTCTGATGCGACATATCAGTCTTCGTCAATGTTACTAACGAAATTCATTATTTTTTTGAGGTTTTCGTCATAAATCACACAACGTACCTCAGCGAGTCACGACTCGTCGCGACGGGGTGAGGTGGTGAAGATCGACTGTACTTTCTTTGTACACAAGAACATTTTCAGGATATATAGTAAACACTTTCATCAATTTTACACACGATGTTCATTTCGAAATTTCTTCGTATAAAATTCTCAAAATATTCGGCCGGTTTAGATGAATTTCCGGATTGTTTCTTAAAGACTTGTGCACCTGCCATTATACACCCATTAACGCACGCGTTTAATGCAACCTTATGCATAGGAACTTTTCCAGATATTTTTAAAACCGCTAAGATTAAGCCGCTCTTCGAAAAAGTCAACAAAAATAAGATTCAAAATTATTGGCCAATATCTCTTTTGTCAAGTTTTTCAAAAATATCAGAGAGAATTTTTTAAGTACGAATGGAAACATTTCTTAGTAAACACGACGCATTACCACATTGCCAACATGGATTTCGAAAATCAAAATCTACGGAGGCAGCCATATTTTATTTTCTTAAAGATGTCGCCTCATCTATGGATCAAAACGAAGCACCTATTGGAATATATTTAGATCTTTCAAAAGCTTTTGACGTCATTGATTATAACATTTTACTTTCAAAATTATCTTCCTGTGGGATCCGTGGTATTGCTCTAGATTGGTTATGTTCGAACCAGAAACATCGATATCAGAGAATAGATATACCTTGCTGAAATGATGGAACATTATGTGCATACCTTTTCGATTCTTTGCCAATTGCACATGGAGTCCCGCAGGAATCGATTTTACGCCTTATTCTCATCCTACGTGAACGATATGCCCTCCACGACTCGAAACGGGGGAATCTTTTTGGATAATACGAATATTCTTTGCAATAAGAAACCGTCAATAGTACAATATCAGATTTTCAAATTGGTTCCGTAATAAATTAACAGTAAATGAAAAGAAAACTTTTCAATGCAGTTTTCAATTTCTTATCAACAATTCTGTACATTGAAAATCAACAGTGTGCCATTGACTGATGTTAAGGTAACAAAATTTGTTGGTCTCTGCATTCAGTCAAACCTTACATGGAACACAAGATTAAGTCTATTATGCTGCGCTTTCATAATTCTTTCAAATTCGGTCAGCCTTAATACTGCCTGTTGAGTATATTTCGTGAATGTCCATTTCCGCCTGAGATTTGGTATAATATTCTAGGGAAATGCATCTTATAAATCCCAGACTTTTAGATTACAAAAAAGAATTGTACGAATAAAAAGCAAATCTCGCCCACGTGATTCTTGTAAGCTTCTCTTAAGTAATGTGGGTATTTTACCATTACCTTGCCTTTTGATTTACGAATCAGTGGTTTATGTCAAAAATTACTTACTTAAGAGCGGGAATATAATTTCAGCAACGTCGATGTCTATAACTACAACATACGACGTAGTAATCATATTCATCAGGTAACAGTATCAACAGTTCACTACAAAAAATTCATATACAATACATGTACATTATTTTACAATACTGCCTATGACATTAGCTCCTCAGGCGTGTACGACGGCATATGCCGTCGTACGGCCATATGCCGTCCTTCACGGAGCCACACTAGCGTGTACGACGTCACATGCCGTTAATGCTTTTGAAAGCGTCGCCACGGTTACTCAACATATTTCGGGAAATTATAGTTAGCAATTCAATGTAGTTTCATTGTAACAATTCATAGTAGCAATTCATTGTTCTTGTATACCTATTTTCATGTTTTCAACATCAATTGTTGAGTTTTTATAAACACTATTGTTGTTGCTGATGTATAATTTTCTAAGGTAATACTACAATGACAAGTTTGACAAAATAAAATATCCAGACGTAAATTCAGATACTAAAACCAGACGATTGTTTAAGGAAGTGATTAGTGTGCTATAACAACAATATCAGAAAAGAAACATCACATTGTTGCAAAATTTGCCCTGGAAATCCAGCTTATTGTATTGTTATTTACTTCGAAATACACCGCTCTCGGATAGATATGGTTTGTTTAATTTTTAGGTTAATGTCTTTATTACTTGTGATCATATTGAATAAACTAAATGAAAAAAGCATACTTTCCTCTAGATGCCCTAATTTTTTGCAGATATTTTCCTTTAATACTTTAGAAGATATATAATATTAATGTCGATTAAAACTGAACAACTGGGAGCGGTAGCTCAGTGCATCAACTGATGTTGCTGCAGCGCCCCTCACCGGGAGGTCCTAGGTTCGAATCTTAACGGCGGCAGGATTTTCGACACTAGCTTTTCAGCTAGGTCGAATTCAGTCGCTGTCTGGAGGAGAATTCTAGCGGCCGGCTGCTCTGATCGGTAGTTTTCCGTGGTTTCTCCTGTCAACACCAGGCGAATGCCGGAGCAGTACCCTATCAAACGGGCCACGGACCGCGCGCAATCTGTCCTTCCTCTTCCTTGTCCTATCCTCTCCCCTTACACACACACACACACACTAACATGCACTACACTACCATATATTCCGGGAGACCGGTCGCGAGCTTAGAGCTTGTCTCGGCCGGGGCGGTGCCCTCCTGGTGGGAGAGTCCTGGTTAGGGGGAAACCCCACTAGCCGACAGTAGGTCGGCGCCGGATCTCGCCATCCAGCGGGGGATGATCACCGCCATCTCCCGAGAAAAACATGCACTACACTAACGGGACTAATGACCAAAGCAGTTGACGTGCCCGGAAACACGAAAAAATCAATCAATGAATAACTGGGCAAAATTAAGTCACGCTGCAGAAGCTGACGGCGGGCGGCAAAGGTCACGCCTGAAGGGATAGACGATTAAATTCGATGCAAAACTAAAAACTCTGGCGTCTTTAGCCAATTCGTTTACTAACCTTCGTGGAGTCACGGAGGTTAAGCGAATTCCAGACTCTCGGGTTCTGGTTGGGTGACCGGTTAGGAACCCCGGGATCTAATGGCACCGTGCCTCTGGCCGTTGGGATAAAAGGCACTGACTGACTGCGACGTGATGAAACTAGACAAAAAAAGTAAGAGAGGATTACTCCACACTCGCGCCTAATGCCCAACAAGGGCTTAAGAGACGCGTTGCGTCAATGGCGCAACAAATTTTTCAAAAAAGTTTAATCTGCTCTAATAATTTAAATTTTTCAAAAAAGTAAAATCTTTTCTCCTGCATAACTGTCTCAATACAATTAGAGACTACACCAAACATCCAAAAGGAAAGTAATATTAATTATAGCAATGATATTTAATGTGCTATTCACCATTTGGACTGTATAATTCTAAACAACCTGTAACAAGTATTATACCGCAGCTTCTGGCTCAATGAACCCCATCTCGATCAGGTTATTCGTCCAGTTTCCCTGATCCTTGAGGAAATGCTTGAGATTGACCCTTGTTTGGTTTCTGTGTGTAACTTCATTATCTGTACACGTCTTCTAGAATTCAGTGGGAAATATATTTATTAAAATTATAGTTTTCCATGTTGTCGCGGCAGGAAATATTATTCCTTCACGAAGGACATGAAAATAGAATTTATTACATCGAAGCGACTATTATGCTAACAATCCTTGCAAACAACGCTCATTTCTTCCTGTATTCAAAAAATTTTAAAAAATCTATATTCGACTAGTAGGACCTCTTCCTGACTAAGGGTAGGGATCACAGATTAATGAAAACGTGCACAAATAGTAGTTTATGCAATTAGTTTATAATGTTAAGCTTTATTGCATGAGTACATGTTTTGAAAACGAGCGACGTTAGGAGCGAGTTTTCAAATTTGTACGAATGCAATAAAGCAACATTATAAACGAGTTGCATACGCTATTTTTTGTATAACAGCATTATAAATTTACAAGAGAATCAAACTTAATTTCGCGAAACAACTTTCTTCTGACGTCTCGGGTGCTTGACATCCAACGCCCTCTGGAAATCAAATTCAAGATGGCATTGTTGACATCCGTGCGAGAAAACGGTGGTCGGCTGTTCCGTCATCTTCTACCTCCCCACGATTCTCTCGCTACTATTGGCTGAATGTGTGATGACGTCATGTCGCGTTTAATAATGGCGATGACGTCATGTAGCGTGCGATAAAATACTGGATTATGCACGATTCGGGGTATCGAAAAGGGTCGTTTATAATGATGGTATACAAAAAATTCATTTCTCCCCGAACGTCACACATAGTTTTTAACTGTTTTTGACGTAAATAAATAAATAAATTGACATCGAAAACCTAAATCAATAAATCGACGTCATATGAATTCATTAGCGACGTTGAACTTTCCCTACTACTTCTGATATTCTATGCAACGCATGGTCTAAACAAGAGACGTTTCAAATTGATCATCGGTTTAAGTTGTTACCACTCAATCTCGTGTAGGTTTCTTGGCCGATAACCAAGAGTAGTATGTAGTAGGCAATGCAATTTCGCCATATATTGGTGCAAACATCGGTAAAACACTGCATGACAGAACTGGCGTTTTCTTTTTCTAGTTCATACATTTTTACCAACATGGATTTAACATGATTTCTCATTAAAGAAGTAACCAGAATGTTCAACACATACCTTTTCCGAACATCGGTCATTTCATCACGTATTAATGCCACCGGTGAATCGCTAATAACACAAATGATTTTCTGAAAGGTAGAATTTTAAATAGGCTTTACGTTCTAATTCTTCCTGAAAGTACTTTCATCTGGAACTGCTCTTTCTGTGCATTTTTCTTCATTGATCATTATTTTCTTCATTGAATGAGGTTTTAATTTGAGGAGAGGAATGCCACATTGTATAAAAGTTGATGCTAGATGAAGAGCAAATTTATTGCGCCTAGCCTGGATTTCTTCCGAATTTTTAAACAGCTGCCAATTAGATGAAGCACTGACGATTTTATTATTTCAGGGATTTGTTCTTCGCATGTTTTCCATGTTGCAAATGCTGCTGAACACACGAGGTAAGAACGATGTTTTTAATTCACTGCTATTTCACAGCCACAAACATCACACCTAACACATACGTGGTAGGTTCCATAAGTTTCTGGCCTCACGATCTTCTATTTTTGATTGAAAGAAAAAAAAAACGTAACTTTTCAACTTAATCATCCTTTATTTCACTCCTCTTTCTTTTCTCATATTCTCATTTCATTCTCATTTCTCATTCACGTTTCTAAACCTTCGAAAAACTGCTCCGAATTGTGTTTGAAAAGTAGTAAAAACTCCATTTTTATCTCACACTCGTCAGAAAATTTTCTTCCTCGAAGGGTTTTCTTCAGTTTTGATAAGTATTAGACGTCGCTGGGCGCCCAATCTGTCCTGTAGTGTGAGTTGTCCAACTCCTTGAAGCCATTATTCTTCACAAAATTCTTTGCAATCTGAGACGTAAGCACAGGTGCATTGTCGTGAGGAAGCTGAACACCATGAGATTTCATGTACCGCATTCAACATAAGTACTTCTCTCCCTCAAACTGAATGAGATGTCGGCTGCAAACTTATAGGATTACACCAATTAAAGATAAGACTCAGATAATAATTGCTCAGAAGGTTTTCTCATTGATGAGCGATATCTTGGTCAAGCCGGAAACTTGTGGAACTGCCTATGTACGTAGATTGCGTCCGAATGCCATCTTCTACGTACTGCTTAGCTATTTCTTTCAGTTTATGGCTCTTTATCTTACTCATTTCTAGAACGTTCAATAACAATAGAATACGAGACCTAGAATGTACGCAGACAAGCTTTTTCGAAACACTTTTCCGTTAATTTAACAATAGTAATAAACACTGTCAACCGTGCCTACGTCTGTCCGATTCTGACTTGAGTTTTGCAGCCCTTGAAAAGGGCCAGTAATTTGGTTGCAGGGTGAGGGGAGGAGGAGCGCGATGGGCTATTTGTACTGTTTAAATGATGTTCTTGAGTTACCAGTGTGCTGTAGTAAATGCGACGGGGCTTTATACTTACACTTTTAGTTGACGCATCGATTGCAAAACATTCGATTTACCTTCAGAAGTGCGCACATATTAGAGGTAAAATAGCAATATACCAAATAGTACATGAGAACTCAACGGTGTTCGCTTCTGTAACGTCGGCAAGATAACCGGTAAAAAAAGACAGCCCTGTCGCGATAATGGCGATGAACGACAATGAGTCTCCTTTGCATTTGTTCTTCTGAGGTTAAAATTAGAGACGTGTTATTTTCGAGTAAAGTGTAGCAAAACAAAGTGCATGGCTTGCACAAACATTGATCATTGTACGAGTGCGTTCATGTAATGTGCACATTCAAAATAAGTTTTTCTTCGTGTGCGAAGATTGAGAAAGAAGGGCCGAGGGTCTATTAAGGTGCAAAGCAAATTTCTGAAATGCTTTCAGTTGAGTTACATAACGTGCTACAAATAAAAAATTAAAGCACCAAAAGCTTTTGTAGGTGCATCATCTAAATATCCGGACCTTATCTATCATGTTAAAGTAACACATATTCCACCATGCGTGTATCTCTAATCGCCGCGAACATGTGCGTGCTTATGCCTGCGCTGCCAAATTCGGGATGCGATCAAAATTCGAAGGCAGTCAGCGAACGCGGCACAGACGCACGAGAAGACGAAGGAATAGGAGTCTGTGGAGGGGAGCAGCCGGATCAGAGCCAGGCAGAGAAATCTGCGGGGAACCGGACTGGCGTTGAAATTACTAATAGTATGATGTCGCCAAGAGTTATGCCGACACATGGTGTGTTCGTTGTACGGTATGTTTTCAATGAAAGTTGATGAAACTAGCTTTAAAACAACCTTTTGTGCGTTGTTGTAGAGAAAACGAACCGAAAGAGATACTTGGAACAACTTATGACTAATAGTGTAATATCTCATTGTTTGCTATTAACCTTCAATAAGTTCTGAAACATAATGTTTAAGAAGTAAGGATTTTATTAAGTAATAACCAGCTGTAAGTAAGCCGTTTTTGGAACTGACTTACGCAATATCATCACATAACATATGTATGCGTGTGCACGATATTAGTTAATGTACTGTATAACCAAATGGAACCTACAGTATGAGGAATGAATATTGCAAGTTTTCTTTCATTTTCGTGTGTATGTGTATTGAGTTAGCAATCTTGTAATGCCTAAACTAATTGCAGTATTGAAAATAACGAGATCATTTCAGTTGTCAAGAAGTTTAAAAATTACAGCATCTTTATGTCAACAACTGTTAGTAATGTTAATTGAGCTTTAATAATTTCAGAACACAACATTCAAAAGTTCATTGCTCTTGAGTATGTCATAATTTATTGTCAGAAATTAATAAAAGTACTGTAGCCAAATGGCTTTTCTTTGTATGTTATGAGTTTCAGAACATCCTTCAAAATTGATTTTTAAGAGATAGCCAGTTGAAATGAGGTTGCCTGTATTGTGGTTGTGAATTTCAGGAATAGGATCAAAACTTTAGAAAATAGTATTAGAGATTACTTTAGTTGTCATAAAATAATTAAAATATAAGTTTTAGAAATGTAAGAAATCACACTTTACTGGATAAGGAAAGAAAAAGAAACATCAGGGAAGTGTGCAAAATTAAGCCCATTATGGTAGCAGACCAAAGAAAGGAATGGAATGATCATATTGAGAGAATGGAAGAGAAAAGAATTATGAGGATTGCTAGAGATGAAAGGCTGAGGGGAAGAAGAGAAGTTGGCAGATCAAGGAGAAGATGGAAAGATTCATTATAACTTTTGAAAAGGAACAAGTCTTAGACTTTTTAAGAAGAAGAAGAAATGTAAGAAAAATCACCTTGTGTTGGAAGTCCTAATATTGATATATTAGAAGATTACATAAAATTCGAGAATATATGAATACTGTTCTTGAATTTGTAATTAAATCTTATTAATATATCAACAATAATCACTGAAGAGATGGTATCTCGTATAGGCTTCATTTATGCTAAATTAAATGAATGAACACAGAAGATGAAATCAGCAGACTGTAACCGATCACACAGCCACATGGTAGTCCACCCACCTTCGGGAGCCCTCGCTCCCCTTGGGTGAAAATTTCCCTTGTGGGATAGCCTGGTAAAGCCCTAAGTGCCCTAAAGCCCTAAGTACCTTGCCAGGTACTCATTCCAGGCAAGGTGTTCCCACCTACCTTTGCCCAGAGCTCAGAAATGCATTGATTAGTAAGAGTGCCAGAAATACACAAATCGAAAATGGAAATGCATAAAAAATAGGTAACAATTTTAGGTGGGATAGATTAGAATATCGTTTACAATGAGGTTGACATAAATAATATGGTTGATAAATGTATAAAGAACGCAAGATTCAATTGTAAAGTTAAGCAGAAATTATAAATTCAGGAAATAAATAAAGTTTTATTATTGCTTGCAAAGAAAATATGTTATCTTGTATACACTTCATTTATGCCAAATTAAATGAGTGAACAGTGAAGGTGAAATCAGCAGACTGTAACTGACCACACAGCCAGATGGAAGTCCAACAACCTTCAGGAGCCCTCGCTTCCCCTCTGGGTCAAGCTCCCTTGCCCAATTACTTTAAGAAAATGTTCGAAAATTTTGAACTTAAAGTATAAAAATTGACAACATAAAGGGGTCGTCCATAAATTACATAATGGTGAAGAGAGTGGATGGGGTTTAAGGTTCTGTTCCTTTTCATTTTTTAATTTTTTTATTTTCAACATTTGATTAAATAATTTCTTTTATTCAACCATATACTAAAACATTAAATTATTAACAAATTAAATGAAAAATATAAATAAATTAAAGACATTGTGATGTAATTGTCACAATAAATGAAAATATATTTGTATCAATGCAAGCAATTGAATTTGTTAGATTACGAAGAAAATATTCAAAACTGATTTGTAGTGTATTCTAGAATCCAATTAAATCGGTACAATAGTCTCTTGCCCAATCATCATCCATATCGGTGGGTGCATGGCTTGTTGGAAATTGTCTCTCCTATGCATCCTCCCTTCTTTCAAAAATTGTCTCCAGTCTTATTGTTTGGTGTCATCAGGATTAGCAGCTAATTCTAACTTTAATTATCATTAATTTTAATGTATAACACAAATGAAATTAATACAATTCCTTGTTTCTGCTTTATAATTTATTTTCACAGACTTTAAATGGAGGGGATGTTGTCACAAGTGTTATGCAATTATTTAGGGAGGTTCAAGAGTGCGTAACAGAAGGAAAGGGATTATTCCAAATTTCTGTTAAGTATTTTATGGATAGCCTCAAAGTAACTTAGATAAAAAAAAAGCCAAGAAAAAATATTACAATTAATTACTGACAATTTTTTTTAAGAACTACAAAATCCTTCTGAAATTTTGTAAATGAAAATGTGGGGATAAATAAGACAATTGAGTGTTACTGAGATTCCGAAAGTATTTGTATGTACCTAGAAAAAGACACAAACAAAGCTACAAAGCTACAAAGACATAAACAAATTCTTTGTCAACAAAAGACCAAAGACAGCAAAAAACTTGACACAAGACAAAATGTAGGAGAAAGCAATGATGGTGTGGGAGCAATTAAAATCTCTTTTTGTAAACTACAAATAAAACTGAAATAATAAAGAGAGTAAAATATCATAGTCGTTGACAAAGCTGCTGGAATAGATCACATTCCAGTTACAAATTACAAAATTATTGTGATTTATATAGCACAACTATTTAGTCAGGTAATTAAGAAAATAATAGGCACTGAAATAATTCCAGACAATTTTAAAAAGGCTGAAGTAATACTTATGATTAAAAATGGGGAAACTGATGATCCAACAAATTGCAGATGGATATCTCTTGTATAAAATTTTGCAAAAGTATTTAAAAAGATGCTGAAGGTGAGAGTAAAAGGTTTTTTACTGAAGTACAATATAATAAATGTACATCATTGTTGGTTTCAGGAAGGGAGAAATAGTAAACATGGAGTAGTATGTTTAGCTGATCAAATTACTAATGTGATAGACAAAATTCGAAAAACAATATTCCTTGTATATCTGTTTTTCTACATTACATCGATGCTTTAGAAGTGTATTGTACACAATTTGATGTTGAATTATTCGATGGATAAAAGACAAGTAGTTAAAATTAATAATACATGTAGTAGAGGATTGTTTGTGAAATGTTGTGTACACTAAGGAACTATCCTGGAACCACTCCAGTTTATTTTATATGTAAATGATATTTTTATCTTTTGCCAAGAATTATGAAATTGTGTTATTCACTGATGATCCAAGTGTAATTGTAATCGGTGACACTTGGGATGAGGTATTAAAAAAAAATTAAGATCAATTGAAAATGTTTGCAAATTGGCTGAATAAAAATTGTTTCATCTTCAATACTGATAAAACTGTATACATAATTTTGGTAGTTTCAATGATAGTTTTCCTGTTTCCAGTACTTAAGTCTATAAAATTGTGGGAATTCTGATGCAGTATTGTTGATGTAATTAAGTGAAGAAATAAAAAAGTCATCTCCATCAATTTAATATATTTATTTAGAGTGCCTGCACAGTCTCCACACTTTTGCTACATACAACGAGACTGATGATTATGGTAAAGCCGTCGAAAGCTGGCTCCTTAAATAAATATATTAAGTTGATGGATATGACTTCATTTGTTTCTATTTAAAATTGTCTATTTGAGATTGAAATGTAATTATTTGGTAATTGAGTGAAAGTTGTCAAGTTTTTGGGAGTATATAGAGCTAAAATTTAAAATGGAAAACTCCTAAAAATTGACTACTAAAACTAGATTCTTGATTTTTGTATTTTATTAAAGGACAATAATGCAGAGTGGAAAAAATCTGTTTACGATTTATTATGGGTAATTTGAGTCAGTGGCAACTGAACAGGATCATTGCTTGGGGGGAGGGAGAGGTGAGAAAATCATGAAATAACTATTAAGCATACAAACAAATTTATTAAAATGATTTCTAAAAAAGTATTATATCTATCTAAAATACTGTACACAAAAAATGAATTATTGAAATATCAGGGTTTTATTTGGAAAAAGCTGTTTGTTTTAATTATAGAGAACTTTGAGAACAATGTGACAAAATATCAATTACTAAAAAAAACAATATATTTGTATCCCCAAAGTGCTATAAAGAAATGAGTAAGAAATATCGCAATGTAATTTGTGTTAGAATATTTAACAACATAGGCGACAATTTAAGAAAGGTAAATTTTGATTAACTAGGGAATATAAAGTTATATAGAAAATGGTTGATAAACCAAAATGATTCTACTTATCGATAAGATGTTAACTTCTTTGAAATTGTTTCAAATATATTATAATCTAGGTTAAATAAATATAATTCATAAATTGAATTTCCTTAAGAATCATTACTTACAGTGTTGCACCAGAGATTTCCAACCTTTTTTCTTTCATCAACCCCTTTTAAGACAATGTTTGCTCCACCAACTCTTTTACATTTTCTCTCTAATGTGCAGCATTTATAATCATGGCACAAAGAATTCCACGTAAAATGCTTTAAAGATAACAATTTCATTCCCCAATATTCTCATAAATATCTTGATTTTACGAACATTGAAGATGCTTCTGCTTTTGGGTAGCTGAGCTTCTAATCTTCATTGAAATACAATGATTACAAAATATTGATTTTTAAGAACTGGTTATAATATTTCTTCAGTGCGTGCTGTGGAGAGTACTTTCTTGTCCGATAGAGTATCGTCAATGCATAGTTATTTTTGTTGAGTTTTCTAAACATGCAGTCCCAAGAACAAATGAAGGATACAAAAAAGGAGGAGCGAATTTGTAATTTATTATTACACCTTTATTGCTTTATATCAGTAAACAATTAACTAAGTTTATTAATACTTTTTGTAATCAATTGGATCTTGATTTTGTTGATAAGCTGCCAGTTTGAATTGGTTATTGATCCCCCAATCAACCTCTTGATCATCCTTGATGCCCTTCAAAATTTCATTGACGCCCAAGGGGGTCTATTCCGACCTCATTGGGAATCCCTCCATTTACACTTCATTTTCTTTTGTTTGTATTGTGTGTCTATGCGAAAATGATATTATATGGAATGTGAGATATTTTGAAAATGGTGAGATGTTCTGGTATTGTGCACAGGATGTTAGCACAGCAATGCATTTAGTGTAATTAATTATATAAAATTGAAAGTGTACATTATACAATGTGTTTAATACTAATTACAAACTGGTGCTCATATAATTCATTAAAATGCAAGGAAAATTAATGTATAAGTGGTTATCATGAGCTCTACTTAATTTTTATATTGAGTGTAATAATTCGCAAATGTTATTTAGTTACTGATGAAAGTTGCATAAAAACTCATCAAACCATTTTTCTAAAACTATTTGGACATACGTGAAAATGGATTTAGGTAGTAGTAAGTCCTGAAGAATATTGCAATCACTTGATATATTGAATAATAATTTATTTTATCTGTTTATTAATTTTTGTTTTTTAATATTCTTTGACCTTCGGCCAGTTGGCAATTTAAGATGTGTAATTACAATTATTTTGTGTGGGCGACAAATATATGTACTAAGAGATAGATTACCCATTGATGTAAAATTGGGGTCCTGTTATAATTGCTTGATTGATTGTTAGTGATTATGGGTGCATCAATTCCTAAGGTCATTAGACTCATAAGTGTAGTGCATATTTTTCCTTGGAAGGTGGCAGAGATCTTCCCCTGCTAGGTGGAGATCTGGTGTCAACCTACCGTCATCTAGCAGAGTGTATCCTCAACCAGGTATCTCCCACCAATGAGGTACTGCCTTGGCTGGGACAAGCTCTAAGCTCCCAACTGGTCTCTCAGCAGTGTGAAAGTCTAGTGCATGTTAGTGTATGCGTGTGTGTAAGTAAGGAGTGTGGATAGGACAAGGAAGAGGAAGGAAAGGTTGCGTACAGTCCATGGTCTGTTTGTTAGGGTACTGCTCTGGCATTTGCCTGGTTTGAGGAGAAACTACTGGAAACAGATCAGAGCAGCTGGCCGCTAGAATTCTCCCCCAAATAGTGACTGAATTCGATTTAGCTGCTCAGCTAGTGTTGAAAATCCTGCTATTGTCGGGACTCAAACCTAGGGCCTCCAGTCAGAGACACTGTAGGGACACCAGTTGATGGCCTGAGCCACCTTCCCAGTGAATTGCTTGATTCCTTGTAGTTCAGATGTGTAAATTAAGTTTGACAAAGTATTTAGTAATTATTTATTAAAGGAAGTTGCCAATTGAGCAATTGAATGGGTGTACTTTCAGTACACTTGGTTGCAGATTAAATTTGTGTTTTGGCTCTGGTTGATTTATTTGTCAACAACTGAAGTGTTGTTGGAATACATTGGTACTGAAATTTAATGGAGAAAGCCAAATAACAGTGAAGGTAATTAAACTTGCTATTTACAATTTGCTTAGTAAAGTCACAACTTCGTTAAAATTTGGTTATATGTGCATTTCATCTTAGCCAGCATATTGGTCGTACGCAGCATTAAAAGTATTATCAAGGTGGGGACAGTTGGGAGTAGCAATGGTGACAGTCGGTAGAAGATGGTTCCAAGTATTGACCACTTTGATTACCAAAGGATTTGTGAGTTATAAAAATTGCTTCTTTGGGAAATTATTAAAGTTGAATGAATCTGCGTAACCTAAGAGAAAAAAGTCATGATAACTTCCTTAATTGTACTTGATTAATTGTGGAAAAATATATTTATTACTTATTTAATTATTTGTAGTCAAACATGGAATTAAATATGTGCCCTGATATGCAGTTTTCATTTTGCAGATTACACTATTTTCTGTTGGTGGTGTGAAATGATATTATGGAGGAGGACAATGCTGAACACCTTGGAACTCAACATAAAGGAGGTATAGACTTCTGGCATTCATTGTAAAAGATGATTAGTTCTAAAAATATTCTCCCTTAAATCAAAAAGGAATAGTGTTTGTTTCTTTCTTTTAAGTCCTGTTGGAGGCAGAACGTTTTGTTAATGTTTCTTTGACATAACTAGGGTCCAGATAATAAAGCCCTAAACATTAGTAAAATGTGTACATATCACTTGTGTTTATTCAGTGGAATCTAGGGAATCAAAGATAGTCTAAATGTTTTGAATAGACTTGCTAAAGAATGTATGCTGTAGCAACAAAAATTGCAATATATTATGAAACAAAATTCTGAAATTGGGAGAACTGCAGCAATATTCATAGTACATGAATGAATAAGCACCACTGGGCCATTTCAAGTTCACAGAGCTTCCTCAAGTGTCACTGTACCAGCGTACAAGTAAGGAGGGGGTGTTTTAGGGTGCATGTGCTAATGGCTGATTTTCATGCAGGAAGTATGGCATCAGAGTCATATCTCAGATGACTTTCATTTTTCATGTTTTAATTTTTACTGAATAAGAGGCTGCCCATAAATTATGTAATGCTAAAGAGGGTGGGAGGGGGGTTGAGTCAACGTTATACTGTGTTACATAGGGGTAAGGGGGTGTTAGTTTAGTGTTGCATAATGCTGTTATTTCATTTTTAAAATTTTTCAACATTTTCCAAAATCATTTCTCTTATTCAGTCTTATACTAAAACATCAAAATGTCCACAAATTAAATTTTTAAAAATATAAATAAATTGAAAACTAATGATGTATAAGTTGTGACAGTAAATAGAAATATTTTTTTATCAATAGTACATTGATTCAATCTGTTGGATTATGAAGAAAATATTTGAAACTGATTTACATTCTAGAATCCTTTGCAGTCTATTGGCACAATAGATTGTCACCCATGCATCCATAATGGCGAGTGTACATCTTGTGAGAAATTTTCTGGCCTAAGCATCATTCCTTCACTCATAAATTGATCCAAATCTTACAGTTAGGTGCAGTTTGCATTGCCAACTAATTCTAACTTATTGTAAGTTCTAATATATGAGTATAACACAAATAAAATGTATAAAAATTGTTTTATTGTTAATATAATGTACTTTTACTTATTGTAAATGGAAGGGGGGTTTGTAAGCCTGATGTAATTTAGTGGGATTCAATCACATGTTATATGGATGTGAGGGGGCATTCAAAATACTCCAAATTTGCGTTATGTAATTTATGGACTGTGCGTAAGAAGAAAATTTATCTTGCCATGGAATGTAAATGTCTTAATGAGGAATAATATCGTTCAGGAGAAGAGAAGTTGCTGATAAGGTTACATTAATTAAGGAAGGCTACAACCAAAACTTCAACCCTTTACCATGCATAATGATCAAATCTGTAAGTTTATAGATGTTTCTGTTTATCAGTTACAACAAAATTCTTTGGTTAACTAGCTGTTGTGTATTAAAGTAATTTGTTGGCCGTGTTGATCTTTTGTACTGAGAGAACTGATGATATACAGATGGCTTCTGCAATCAAAATAATTTATGTAAGACTAGTAGTAGCGGTAGTGGTAGTGGTAATTAGTAGTTACACAGATCACGTGTGATCCATGGTGATCCTCAATGGATATACACAGCAGTTGGTTGTCAGCCTCTCCTTCGAAACATCTCTTCCGATTTGCTGTCCCCACCTTAACAAGTTTTCTCTGTCCTATTCTGTCTTGCACCATGTTCATTGCTTCTGTCCATGTCAAGTTGGTTGCTTTTTGATTTCCTCATGCCATCTCATTTTCTGTCTTCCCCATTTTGGGTTCCATCTATTATTCCTAGCATCATGTCTTTCTCCAAGGAGTCCAATCTTTTTGCAATATGACCAAAGAACAGAGTTTTTGTTTGTAGGCTCTGGCTTCTAGTAAGCATCCAGGCTTCACTTCTTCTAATATGGATTTATTTATTCTTTTATCTGTCCAGTTGATTTTCAGCAGTTTCCTCCAGCACCTCATTTCAAAGGCATTTATTTTTTTTCCTATCAGTGAATCTTAAAGTCCAACCTTCACGTCTGTAAAGAACAACAGGAATTATATACTTTGTGTGAGCTTGACTTCAGTCTTCATTGATGTCCCTGAGGATTTGATGAATTTGTTACATTTTTTCATGGCTGCCTTTCCCAAAATATTTCTACTTTTTATCTCTTGAATGCAGCTTTCATCTTTTGTTACAGTTACTCCCAAAAACTTCTCTCTGTTTGCTAATTTGAACTGTTCACCATTTATCTACATTCTCTCATGTCCTGTTATCATTACTGTAGTCCTTTTTAAGTTCAGCTTGAGGCCCGAGTTCTGACTTTCTTCCATCACTTTCTGTAATAACTGCTCTAGACCTTTCTTACTTTCCACCATTATTGTAGTATCATCCACATAATGAATATTATTGATTTGGCATCCTCCAATTCTTACACCTGCATTAATTCCATCCAGTTTTGCTTTCCTCATGATATTTTCAGTGTGTAAGTTAAATAGACCTGGTGAGAATACATCCTTGTCGGAGTCCCTTATTGACTTTAAACAATTCCTACCATACTGAATGGTAAGACAATTACCAAACATTGAAAACCAAAAAGTCACATTGCTTGTTTTTCCTATATGAAATGTTTGGGGATTGATTTTCAGCTTTACCAGCAATCCTCAGTTGAAACAGCAAAACACAACGAACAAGTTTAAACTGGTGGTATTAAAAGAGCAAATGCTTTCTGGTATTATTAGTAACAGTTATGTAATATTATAATATTGCTACTTCTAATCCACTATCACTCTAGCCATTACGTGAAAAATGCATAACCAAATTGTGTGCCAAAGTTTAAAATAATCATATCTTAACGTTTGGAAATTTCAAAAGTTTAAATGAAAACTGTTTTGTGGAATTTAATTGAGTGTATTTTGTTCTATTCTCACAAAAAGTTCAAACAAATCAGTAACAAAAATATTTACTCAGGCTGGAATTGGAATCCAGGTACTGTAGATGAGAAGTGCTCCCACTAGCCACTGACCTATCTTCCCACAACAGAAACAGTTGTTGTTTACTGGTATATTATATACTCAAAAATTTGCTGTGATCCTCCACATTTTAATTCGATAATACATAAACTACTCATATAAAAAAAAGTACTTGGAATTATTTGATGATCTAATATTGAGGAATACTTCACATTAACAAAGAAGTCATTAGCTTCATTATTAACCTAGGAGAGGTCACTTGGGATAATTTGGACCCTGGGGTTTATTATTGTATGTAAAATTTTGTTTTAAAATTTTTACATTCTTGTGATTTTTTTACCTTTTTCTGTATCTTTTATTTATAAATTACATTACTCTTCAAAGGATTCCTGTCAGTGAGTTTTTTTTTTTTCTTTCTTTTTTTTTTTTTTTCTCTTGTGACCTTGGGTTCCAAAGCTCCTGGAGGCTCTGTTACTTCAGCCGCGCAATGGCAAGAAGATGAGACTGGCACAATGTCAGCCCTTGTGATGTCCTTCATTTCCAGTAATGCAATCCAAGGAGGCATCATAAACTTCCAGAAGGATAGACTCATTGAACCAAGTGGAAATGAATGATATGCTTAAGATTACTGTTTTACTAGATAACAATTTTGCCACGAGCTAATATTCTGTGAATGTTAAAGAAGTCCAACAAAATTATATGCGTATCACATTTATTGTTCATTCATAGAAACTGATGAACAGTAGTTGTTATTGTTATTATTATTGTTATTATTATCATCATCATCATCATCATCATCATCATCATCATCATCATCATCCTACGTTTTCTCAGCTATTTTTGCTGGTGGAAATGCTCACCTTTCCCAGAGTTGTTTTGGGGACAGGTTCGGTCACAGAAGAAGAACTTCATCTTATATCTGGACTTATGATAAAAATTTTCTTATGATATGGGCTGTTTGTAACAAAACTGCGCACTGTCCCATACTCAGAACGTTTTTGGGTAGTTTAAGTTCTGTTAAGTTTTTAAGGAAGTTTTTACTGACCAGGACTTCTGCCGATGTCACGAGTGGGTATGTTTTGGTAGCATTTAATTTCTAAACATGTTTTAGTTCATAAGATAAGTTTTCATATTTCAAATTTTTTTCTATTTCTTTCTGTTTGATGTTGTGGGATAATGGTATTACGATGTCTATTATTACTCCTTTTTTCTTCTTTTTATCTATAAGGAGAATATCTGGCCTATTGTAATTGACAGTACGATCAGTTAAAACTGGTCTGTCCCTGTACAAAAGGGTGGAACTTGTTTCCAGCACTGGAGGAGGGGTGTACTTATGGAATGGTGGTGTCGATTCATCCAATAATTTATGCTCTATTGCATTTGCCCTGTGCACGATTTTCGCAACTTGATTATGCCTTCCTAAGTAAGCACTGTCTGAGAGGGAAGAGCATGCAGCTGTGATGTGTTCTATAGTTTCTCCTACAGCTCCACACTTCCTACATTTATCCACCACATCTTCTTTTAAACAATGCTTTCAATAGTTTCTGGTCTTGATAACTCTGTCTTGAATTGATATTATAAAACCCTTGGTCTCAGGATATATTTTTCTCCAAAAGTCACTCCACTGAGGAACGTCTGTCTACATCATCTCGAAACAAGAGTTTTGGGTATCTTCCATGTATTTCTTGCTGTTTCCATTCATTAAAGTTCGACTGGTGGGTAGAGATGTTTAAATCATTATTTCGTTCATGGAGGTTCAACGGAGTGAAGCCGCGGTCCTCATTAACAGTTAATTTCATTAATACGTCGGTGGAGTTTAAAAGGACCTGTCGCATTTTTTCCTCTTGTCTCAGGCAAAGTGTTTTTATATTAACCAACCCTCTGCTTCCCATCATTCGAGGTAGATATAATCTTTTTACTGAGGAGTTTGGACAGCGGAATTTATGTAACAGTCTTCTCGTTGATCTGTCCAGCTCCTCCAGGTCAGATTCAGTCCACTTAACAATACCAAAGGAGTAGGTTAGGACCGGCACAGCCCAGGTGTTGATAGCTGAAATCAGATTACCCCCTGATAAACAAGTGTTAAACAACTTTGTTAGCCGCTTTTGATATTTTATTCGAAGTTCCTCCTTGATACGATTATGGTCCAGTCGATGGTTCTGAGTGTTCCCCAAATAGCGACATGTTTCTTCAGGTGGTATCTGTATTAAACAGATACCACCTGAAGAAACATATCACATTTTCTGTGATATTAAATCACAGAAAATTTGGTTTGTGTTTTGTACATTTCCTTTATGAATATTTATTATAGCACATTTATCAAGACCGAACTTCATCCCGATGTAATCGCTGAACATTTTTGCTACACTTATAAGCGATTCTAATTTATCATGCGTTTCAGTGTAGAGCTTAAGGTCATCCATGTACAGTAAATGGGTTAGTCTTTTTCACGTTCAATCTATAGCCACATTTAGTGTTATTCAAGAGAGTTGATAGTGGGTTTAGAACTAGGCAAAACCATAGTGCTGATAGGGAATCGCCCTGAAATATACCTTTTCCGACATCAGCTTTTCCCAAGATATGACCTTGGAATCATACATTTGTACACCATATATTCATTAGATGTTGAAGAATATTTCTTACATTTGGTCAGATTTTATATATTTCCAGTACTTTGTTTAGCCATTTGTGAGGAACAGAGTCAAAAGCTTGGCTGTAATCAATGTAACAGATGTGGAGATTTATTTTCTTTGTTTGAGCTTGCTTTAAGACCACAGAATCAATGAGTTGATGTTTAAATCCCATAGCTCCCTTAATACAACCTTTCTGTTCTTCTTCAAAGATATTATTATTTGCACAGTGGAGGTGTACTTTCTCACTAATAACAGAAGTGAAGAGCTTGTATACGGTTGAAAAGCATGTTATTGGTCTATAATTCATTGGAGTTTGTTCATTTCCCTTTTTGAAGATTAGAAAAGTGTCTCCTTCACTCAGATAGTCAGGCATTTTATCAGGGTTATTGAGCACTTCAGTGAAACAGCATGCAATGCTTTCATGAGCATGAGTAAAGTACTTCAACCAGAAATTTTGGATCCTATCTGGTCCATGAGATTTCCAATTTTGAGTCTTTCCTATGGCACTCGCAATGTCTTTAGCTGTTATTTCTTTTAAATTCTTTTGGGGCAGGTTCTCATGTTGTTTCTTAATACTTTTAATCCATGATCCAGATTCATCGAATCCACTGGTTTTAGCCCATTTGTTTGTCCAGTATGATTTAAAATCAGCATTTATGTTGACTCACTGCTTGTTTGAATCAGAGTTCAACTTTCTCAGAAATTCTTTTTGACAGAATCTGAATTCTGCGTTTTGTGCCTTCCTTTTTGTGATTTCATTGTATCTACGAAGTCAGGCACATTTCACTTTCATCTTTTGTCTGATGTTATCTTTCAAGTCAACGATTTCTTGCCTGTTATGGCGGTGTATATCAATTTTTTTTATTTATTATTATTGACTGACATTTATGTATTGTCCAATACATAAATTATTCTTTTAAAAGAGTCCAAGAATTTGGGGGGGGAGGGGGCATTATTTGAATGAAAATAAGTTATCATACATATTTTTAAAAAAATGTGACTAATTTTGTAAATTTGTATAAATAATTTCAACCTTCTGATGCAGAAATGAGGCCTTTAAGGCCTTGGTACTTTGTTTATTAAGGTTAGGCCTAGGTACTTTGTTTCATTACTTTTTGTGAACTATCATATCTTGAGAAATGGTCATCACAGTATTCTCCAATCTATTTCCTCTCAAAGATTCAATTTGATTTTTATGATATATATGCTTTTTAATTAAAATTGTTGTGCTTTACTTTAATGGGACTTTTGCATCCCCATAGATGCACTGCAAAAGAAGGTATTTTGGAAGGACAAACATTGAAGAATTCAATTAATTTGTTATCATTTTGAACCTCATATGACCTTCTGAAAAGTGATAAGTAGATTTGTGTTATTCTTTTGCTTGGAGGGTATTATAAACAAAGGGATAGCATGTCCTTGTGATAAACTCAGGGTAAGTTATTTATTTACTCTGGGACTTTTATTTATCTGATGCTCAATAAGTGTTGTAAATATGAATACATGAAATATACATGCTAATAAGAGGTCAAGCATCTTCTAGGAACTGGATTGGTAGGCTGATTTGGCTTAATTTTTTTTTTGGAAGTAATGTTTCAAAACCTCTTTAGTGCTTGTCGATTACTGTTACACTTTGGAAGATTATCTAATTTAGAATTTCTGAAATAATCTTATGTAAAGGAGAAAATTGAAAGGGTATTAAATGACTCTGAGATCAGTAACTTCAATGAATGAATAGAGTGGTGATGATGAAGAAAATGATCCTTCCAGAACGTGTCAAAACCAAGATAGATTTATTCCAATAAAGTGGAATATGAAGACGCATGTACAGTCACAATGATAGTGAAGATAAATAACTTTATTGACATTTGTTTTAAAGTGCAGAATATTTTAAAAATTATTTATCTCACAAAAAACCACCTCAGTTTATGCATAGAAGGATGCCCTTTTTCTTTCAAAGCAAATATAAGAAGATATAGCGTCCTGTAAAAAAAAGTTGAAGCTGATAGGGTGAATGTGATAAGAAGATGTGGAATAATTTGACTATTGAAGAGTATCAAGCATTTGTGAATGTTTCACTCCGTGCAGGAATAAATATCTTGGAATGTTCTGGCTCAAAAATGTGAGAAATGATCATTTTTTTCAGGTGATTATTAACATTTCAAGATTCAAAGACAAGCTTGTTTCTTTGTTTTGATGTGAGGTGAACACAAGAACAAAAGCAGCAAATAGATGTGCGTATTATATTCGGCTATATACAGTCTCTTTTCACAGGCTTAGGTGGCTCAGGGCATCAACTAATGTCACTGCAGAGGCTCTGACCACTTGGTTCTAGGGTTCAAGTCCTGATGGTGGCCAGATTTTAGAGTAGCTAGATAGCTGCATCAAATTCAGCCAGTGTCTAGAGGAGAATTCTTTCTTGCAGCTCTTACCAGATACTTTGCATGCCTCATTCCACCTCATAACTATTTCGCCAGTCCCGGGAGACAATTGTTTACCAATATAAAATTGTTTTTGTTCAATTTCCTGTTTCATATTTTCTCTGCAATTTATACGTAAAATGTTCATAAGAATCAATACTTCATTAAATGGATATTTCAGAACTATTATACTGAAATTAAAGTAAGAAATAAATTCTATAAATAAGGTTAATTATTTTGGTATTTCATAGGTATAAGTTTGGAAGTTAAAAATATTCTATTCAGAGATTTTAAAAAAATTTTTTTGCTAAATGAACAATATACATGTTAATAAATTGCAATTTATTAATTTTTCTTGAATTTCTATATTGTATGAAATGCTTGGAAGCATTCTCCAGGATGCATTACTGGCTCTAGGGGACATGTTTTAAAGAAACATTTTGTTGTTTTTCTTCCATTTTTTTCTGTCTGCGAACATGACAGTCATGATTGTTGTTTTTGGAAGTGATGGAATGGAAATTCCATTTAACCTACAGTTGTCCAAAACACTGCCTGCCTCTGTAGACATGCATGTAACAATGTTAATACTCTTGTTCCTGTGATCTCCAAGAAGTTCAAAAGCAACTTGTTTTTTCTCTAAAATCTCTACCTCTCATCTCATTACTCTTTTGGTGTACTTTGTACAATGTTTGTGCATTGGTAATGGACACATCCAGAATCCAAAATAAATATTTTCCTCCGCCACTTGCCTGTTTTCCACCTGAAACAATATGATGCTGTGTAGTGATCTCCATTGTTGACTGACACATGATCTCCATTGTTGACTGACATTTGAATTAGCGAGTGCTCTAGCTAATTCAAATCAGTTAAGTCCTAAAGTATATGATAATCCTATAGCATTATTATGTCACATTATTACATCAACATTATTTAAAAGTACAATAGTAGTGTAGATCGACTCAATGATGAAAATTTTATTTTACACCAGGAAAATACATGGACACTTGAGAGTTGCCCTACAAGTCAATTAGGGATTATGGTGTGGCATCTGAGAGATTCCATACGAGCTCATACTGATATGAGCTGGAAGCTATTATTCTTCTGGCGTCTCCAAGGTACTGTACAAGCTGTAGAACATATCTTATGCACGTTGCATATTAGAGCAAAGGGTTAACTTACAGCTAAGGAGTTTGGTTTTCTAAGCACATAATAAACCATAATAGTTTTCTACAGATATTGGTATTTAAAAAAAATATGCGTCTACTATTAGAAGATGTGCTGAACTGCAAATTCAAAGTATTTGAATGGGGAGGGGGAATTCAGTCATTATACCCTAATTGTGTCCATGGAGATTGAACAAACCCACCTCTAGGTCACTGGTATATATGTATGTATGTGTTTTATAAACTACAGAAACATGTACTAAAAAGTAAATGAATAATTATGAAAATTACATAATTGAAATATCTATTTAATTGGATTGTACAATTATTTACATTGAATCATGGAATTACTACAATAAATACAACACATTTCTTTATTATCAACTGAGAACCTTAAATACATAAAATGACTAAAAGTTTGCCGACCATACACGTATTCTGTTGAACTATTTGCAAGTGAGTTCCAAGTATATACTACTACACATTGGTGAACTCTCAAGGACAAATGAGACCAAATGCTACATTAAAAGACCTCGAATTTGATGAAATTGAAACTGCATAGACTCTCATTGAACTAAATGTTAATTCTGTAGATGGCCTGGATGAAATACTCACTGTGTTATTGAGAAACTGTGCAGCACATAATTCTCCAATATGTAAAGCTGTCATTGACCACTCAATGGATGTACCTAAATGATTTTGATAGTTTGTAAATACACTAGAGTAAATTACTTTATACAGATTATGATGTATTAAACATAATGAGATATAGGTATATTCAACAGTGCTCACACCATATTATGTAA
This sequence comes from Teleogryllus occipitalis, assembly GCA_011170035.1. NCBI lineage: Eukaryota > Metazoa > Arthropoda > Insecta > Orthoptera > Gryllidae > Teleogryllus > Teleogryllus occipitalis. The sequence goes on along the minus strand of BLKR01009864.1, from coordinate 8,055 downwards.
TTTGATTCGATTTATTTGGTCAGTAAACAATAAAAACTGTGTATGACATATAGGGGAGAATATTATTTGCGCTCATTTTCTTGAGAACCGAAATCCCATCCCAACATTTTAACGATAGTTGAAAGATGAATGAAAGTTAAAACAACAACAGTAATGATACTGATAGTAATAATAATGATAATAATAATAATAATAATAACAATAATAATAATAATAATAATAATAATAATAATAATAATAATAATAATAATAATAATAATAATAATAATATTAATAATGATAATACTACTACTACTAATGATGATGATGATGATGATAATGATGATGATGATGATGATGACAATAATGATGATAATAATGATAAAATTTTAAAAAGCGCAAGTTTAGTAACATTTGAATAGCTGGACATTTTCATTCCCGAGTTATAGAAAAACTATTTGCAATGGTAAATATACTGAAGATTTGATTTTTCTGCATTCTAATAACATAGTAACTCACCCTCAGCTCTACTCCTACTATTACAAGCAAAAGGAGAGCTTAATAAAACGTGCGCATAGTAAAGCTACATTTACGTCCAGAAGCAAAACAAGATGGTCATCTGAGCATTTGGTCAATGGATTAAGGATACTGGACAAAAACCTGGTTGAGGTGCGGGTCATTGACCTGGAAGCTGCAGTACATTACTTGTTACAGGCATATTAAATCTATCTTTAAATTATACAATCAAAATGTAAACTAATCCATTATATAACATTGTTTTGTTAAAATAAGCACTATTTTTCTTTTTGATGATCAGTATAGTCTCTAATTGTATAGAAACCATTATGCAGCAGAAAAGGTTTTACTTTTAACTTAAATTTGTGTACCAACTTTAATTGTTTAATGTCATCTGGCAATGCATTGTAAAGTAGCATACATGTATTGTTTGTGGATTCCTTGTAGTGAGCTGATGCTACTGACACTGAATGAACGTGATTTCTATGATGTGTGTCATAATTTTAAATATCAGTATTGCATGAAAATATGTTCCCACCGTTAAGTAAGTCAGTTTTGACAAATATTACGGCTACGTAATTAAAAAAGCAAGACGATGAAAAGATTCCAAGCTCAATGAAAAGAGGCTTGCAAAGACTTAATTAAATAATTATTTGCTTTGCTATGTGAAAGATGTGGCAGATTCGAACCATAGTGATGTAGAACTTATATAATAAAATAAAAATTGTGCATATAGTGTTTTCTCTTCTCTTTTCTCTTCTCTCTTCTTCTCTTCTCTTCTCCTCTCCTCTCCTCTCTTCTCTTCCCTTCTTCTCTCTTCTCCTTGTCTCTTCTCATCTCTTTTCATCTCTTCCCCTCTCTTCTTCTCCCTTCTCCCTTCTTCTCCCTTCTCCCTTCACCATTCTTCTCCCTTCTCTCTTTTTCTCTTCTCTTTTCTCTCTTTTCTCTTCGTTTCTTTTCTCTTCTCTTCGTTTCTTTTCTCTTCTCTTCGTTTCTTTTCTCTTCTCTTCGTTTCTTTTCTCTTCTCTTCGTTTCTTTTCTCTTGTCTTCTCTTCGTTTCTTTTCTCTTCTCTTCGTTTCTCTTCTCTTCTCTTCTCTTCTCTTCTCTTCGTTTCTTTTCTCTTCTCTTCTCTTCGTTTCTTTTCTCTTCTCTTCTCTTCTCTTCTCTTCTCTTCGTTTCTTTTCTCTTCTCTTCGTTTCTTTTCTCTTCTCTTCTCTTCGTTTCGTTTCTCTTCTCTGCGTTTCTCTTCTCTTCTTTTCTCTTCTCTTCGTTTCTCTTCTCCTCGTTTCGTTTCTCTTCGTTTCTTTTCTCTTCTCTTCGTTTCTCTTCGTTTCTTTTCTCTTCTCTTCGTTTCTTTTCTCTTCTCTTCGTTTTTCTTTTCTCTTCTCTTCGTTTCTTTTCTTTTCTCTTCTCTTCGTTTGTTTTCTCTTCTCTTCGTTTCTCTTCTCTTCTCTTTGTTTCTCTTCTCTTCGTTTCTCTTTTCTTCTCTTCGTTTCTCTTTTCTTCTCTTCGTTTCTCTTTTCTTCTCTTCGTTTCTCTTTTCTTCTCTTCGTTTCTCTTTTCTTCTCTTCGTTTCTCTTTTCTTCTCTTCGTTTCTCTTTTCTTCTCTTCGTTTCTCTTTTCTTCTCTTCGTTTCTCTTTTCTTCTCTTCGTTTCTCTTCTCTTCTTCTCTTCGTTTCTCTTCTCTTCTTCTCTTCTTCTCTTCGTTTCTCTTCTCTTCGTTTCTCTTCTCTTCGTTTCTCTTCTCTTCGTTTCTCTTCTCTTCGTTTCTCTTCTCTTCGTTTCTCTTCTCTTCTTCTCTTCGTTTCTCTTCTCTTCTTCTCTTCGTTTCTCTTCTCTTCGTTTCTCTTCTCTTCTTCTCTTCGTTTCTCTTCTCTTCTTCTCTTCGTTTCTCTTCTCTTCTCTTCGTTTTTTCCTCTTTCCTTCGTTTCTTTTCTCTTCTCTTCTCTTCGTTTTTCTCCTCTTTGTTTCTCTTCTCTGCGTTTCTCTTCTCTTCGTTTCTCTTCTCTTCGTTTCTCTTCTCTTCGTTTCTCTTCACTTCGTTTCTCTTCTCTTCGTTTCTCTTCTATTCGTTTCTTTTCTTTTCTCTTCGTTTCTTTTCTTTTCTCTTCGTTTCTTTTCTCTTCTCTTCGTTTCTTTTCTCTTCTCTTGTTTCTTTTCTCTTCTCTTGTTTCTTTTCTCTTCTCTTGTTTCTTTTCTCTTCTCTTCGTTTCTTTTCTCTTCTCTTCGTTTTTCTCTTCTCTTGTTTCTTTTCTCTTCTCTAATCTTTTGGTAGAGATGGAGCTAAATTGAGATATTATAGACGCCGTTTTTCCTCTATTCTTTTGGTAGGGATAGTGCTAAATTGAGTTGTCATAGACGCCGGTTTCCCTCTATTCTTTTGGTAGGGATAGTGCTACATTGAGATGTCATAGACGTAATTTTTTTTTCAAAAATGGCAAAAAATTAATTTTTTTACTAGCCTCTCAAGCCGTCAACATTTACATTAACATCGTTTTGTCCACATTATTGCTTTTACGAGTACATTCTCTTTAAATGAGGTCTTCTAAAGTTTCTCGATAACTCAAAGATTTTCTTTGAAAATGAGCTCAAAATTCCGCATTTTCTGAAATCTGAAACGCCATTTTCTCAAAAAAAAGTTCTCCAATATTTTTTAAAAAATTTTGTACGGTTAGTGCTAATTGCGCTGTCTAAGGTGACATTAATTTTCCAGTGTTCTTTTGTTTTTTTCAAAAATGACACAAACGTATTTTTTTTAAACGTCTCTCATGCCTTTAGTCTGTACATCTCCAGCGATTTGTACACATTATTGCATTTGTGAGTTGAAGGGCCTCATACGACTTCCAATAAAGTTTTTCGAAAACTCAAAATGTTACGCAGTTACGATACTAATACGATGAAGTCTGTGTCGTTCTGTAGCACTATCTTCATTTTAAATTAGTACGCTGAAGATTATTAGTGTTACTTATAACTTATACTTGGTGTTTTTTATATGTAAACCTGATTCTACGTGAATATTATGTCAGATACAGGGTTATAACAACGTAATAGTTTGTTGACGAGTTAACATAAGAGAATGTGATTATTATTTAGAAAGTATTTATTTTTACTTTCCCGCACATACTTTGTAAGAAAAAGTTATGTAACATGCACCGGAAAGCGGAGAATTTTCGGCAGAAAAACTTATTGCCGGGACCTGGTAACGAAAAAATGGATAAATCCTGTTGCTAAATACAGTAATTTACTTTCTCTAACACGTGGTTAAAATCCATGTTTAGTGGATCGATTGAGAGCAAAACGTCTGTCCGACTGTGCGACCGTTAGCGCTTAAGACGATCTGAATGAAATCAAAGATTTGGGAGTTTCAAACGGATATTTTGATTTTTGATGATACTTTATATGGAACCTCGAAAACATTTTCAAAATTTTCTCAAAAATGGCTCCAAATGGTTTGTTGAAACTTTGTCCTCGGATAGCGTAAAGGACGCGTAAGGGAATGGTGCAGGTCTCATGTTCGTTGAAATTAATCATTTTTCGAAAATTGCAAATGTGCAATTTTTTGGGGGGCGTCTTCCTTCAACTTTAATATTGGAGATAAAATCTTTCCTTAATGAAATCTGTTCTTCAAAGTCAGATCTTGAAATAAGGTCGTGTTCAATTTTTCGAATATGTGAGTAATTTTCGTGTAATTTTGCTCTAAAAATGGGCAATCTTAATTTTTTAAACAAATTTAAATTTTTTCCACAGATAGAAGGGACGCTTAAACGAATGGCGCGGACCTCATTTTCGTTGAACTCGCAGACTTATCGAAAATTGCTCATTTAGAAATAGTGCGAGGAAGTGTGTGCTGTTGTAGCTCTACTAGTTTTATTTTAAATTAGTATTTAATTCATGGTATAATTCACACAAATGGCTAGCAGGAGCTAAAATTGGAGCTAAGCTTTATTGTTGGCCATGTCTTTTGTTATCAAGTAAGGAGAGTACTTGGAGTAGAGATAAATAATTTGATATGAATTTTTTTTATCAAAAGCTTTACAAATCATGAAATGTCAAAAGATCACGTACTGGGAGCGGTGGCTCAGTGCTTCAATTGATGTCACTGTAGCGCCTCTGACTGGGAGGTCCTAGGTACGAGTCCTGACGGCGGCAGGATTTTCGACACTAGCTTTTCAGCTAGGTCGAATTCAGTCGCTGTCTGGAGGAGAATTGTAGTGGCCGGCTGCTCTGATCGGTAGTTTTCCGTGGTTTCTCCTGTCAACACCAAGCGAATGCCGGAGCAGTACCCTAACAAACGGGCCACGGACCGCGAGCGATCTTTCCTTCCTCTTCATTGTCCTATCCTCACCCCTTACACACACACACACACACACACACACACACACACACACACACACACACACACTTACACTATCATGCACTACACTACCACACAAGCCGGGAGATCGATCGGGAACATAGAATTTGTCCTGGCTGCAGCTGGGCCATAAGACCAGCTACCATAGTAGTTGACGCGCCCGGAATCTCTAACAATCAATAAATCAATTAAAAGATCACTTAAGTAATTCAGTGAATCTTGGACGCTAGAAGAAAAAAGAATCCGATTTCTGAATTTTTGTCAGAGCAACACACACCCGCATCTCTTTTTTAGAATCTGAATATGTCGAAATCACGTCTACGCGAGCATCTTAGAAATAATGCTTTGGAATGTAATGATATCAGTGAGACATTGTTTTAAATAAATTTTTATAACGTTAAAAAAAATTGTATTCAGGTGGGGCATAGTCGCCATGCCTCCTCCTCGGGATCCGCCGCTGTTCAGTAATCTGTTTTGCCTATCCTGTTTACAAGCCGCCACTGACAGTTTCTACTGTAGATAAAATCAGAAAAATAAAACGAAGAAGGAACTATTCAATGGAACGAAAGCTTGGTCATAAATAGTAATGGAATTAGAGGAATATGCAAGGAACATCAAACATAGCTGACAAGCAAACTACAAGGGCGCGCACTAAGCATAATCGTGTATCCCCCTCTCTCGCCACTCCAGTTTCTACAAATTTCTCCACTGTGAGCGCTGTCTGCGGCATGCACGAGGCGTATAGTAAGCAGGCTTCTACCAATTTGACACAGGTGTGTTACTGCTGAAATTTAACAAAATGGGATTGAAGATGTTTGTCAGAATATTTGAAGAAACTTTTATATTAAAATCTGTATGATTTTCTAAACGATCGAATTTTCCGTTCGGACGTATTGCCTTGGAATCTAGAATAAATTTTCACTTCTTTCGTCGCGGCGATTCGTGCGTTAGATGTTTTGTTGGTAAGGTTGGCATGTGATGATAGAAGGTAATACGAAGCTGAGTTTGTAGCGGACAGTCGTGTTTCTGATCGCCGACGAGGAAAAGGAGTTAAAACTAATATTTTTTGTTGGCAATCGCTGAGAAGGTAATGTGCAATTTTGTGCTTATATTACTAGGCTTTCGGGTGTAATGAAACGTATCTGACATTTACATTTCGTGAGGAAAATGCAACTTGATTCCACTGTTCATACAATACGATCTCTGCATGCCACAATATACACGTGAATTAATAATACAATTTATTTTCTGTTGTAGGAGCCATGTGGAATATAGCGTTACTCTCTCTTTTTCACAAAAGCTAATGATCATGACTCCTTAAAAAATATCATACCTACATTTTTGCAACCAAACGCCTCATACATTTAAAATTAAATTATTGATAATTCATGTTGCGTTCAACGAGGAAGACTGTGAATCTGGAGGGTCACATATCTATCGCCATAAATGTAGCTTCACTATCCGTGCACAATTTCTTCAGCGCACTGGTGAATGTAATTATTTAAATAATGGTTGTCCATGCTCTCGCGGCAGTAAGTTGAATACGTCCCGAAGGGCATTAGGGATAATATGCGAAATCTGTAGCTGATTGGCTCTGCAATTAAATTTTGTTACACGGGAGGGAATAGTTTAATACCAATTCTTTCAAAATCGGTCTTTGCTACTTTTATCCATTATTCATCAGTATGTGAGAGTTAGGGCAGAGATCCAAGAGCTCAAGAAACCATGAACAGATTGCACTTCCTCCCATCACACGTCAGTAAGTTTTTATCTATTTTTTTATGATAAATAAATAAATATTTTGTGGTTATACGGTGTACTAACGCTTAAATTAAATAATATTATGATTCGGGAATCAATTTTGTAATTCATTTATATATTTTTGTCCATGAATGAAGGTTAATATTATTCAGCAAGTTATAATAATATATGCTTTAATATTTTAAATGCGTCAGTTTCTTGCTACGCGAGAGACTCAGATGGGACCAACTCTAAGACCCCGACTAATCTCCCGGCACATTCTAGTGCATGTAAGAAAGGTTAGTAAAGGGAAGGGAAGATAGCGCGCAGTCCGTGGCCCGTTTGAAAGGGTACTGCTCTGGCATTCGCCTGGTGGCGGAAGGAGAAACCACGGAAAACTACCGATCAGAGGAGCTGACCGCTATACCGCGGTTTTAAAGAGCAGCCTCTCAAGGTCACTCAAGGCCCGCCACCTCGGTGGCATTTAGGCGCGGTTTTTCGCGTCTTTCTCAGTCGTGTCGGTAAAGTCGCTTCATCTGCTGCACTGCTTGATACGGCCGCGAGGATGTGACACGACAAAGAAAGACGTAAAAAAAACCGTTCGATAATGCCACCGCGGCGACGCGCCTTGAGTGATCTTGAGAGGCAGATCTGTAAACACCGCAGCGTAGAATTCTCCTCCAGACAGCGACTGAATTCGACCTACTTATCTAGCTGGTGTCGAATATTAAGCCACCGTCGGGACTTTAACCTAAGACCTTCCTGTCAGATGCTCTAAGATGACATCAATTGATGCCCAGAGACATCTAATCCAGTTTGACGAAGGCGAATTGATGGGCAGGTGAAGATTTAATGATATCAATAAGCTCTCCAACCTTTTAAAATTAGACATTTGTTGGCCTAATATGAGTAAAATTTGTCATTGACTTTTTGTTATGAATTTTTGGTATTACGTTTGGTTGCAATGTGCATGAACGTTTTTTGCAATCGTAAAAAGTAGTTTATAATTAATACTATTTCATTATTTTCTATTGCTAGTTTACTTTATAATTAGTATTGAATTGTCTGATAGTTTTGCGGATGAAACAAGTACTCTGGAGGATGCTCAAAACGAGGTCAATTAAGCTGGCCCGCCCGCTTATTTTTCTACACGAAGATAAATTTTATATTTTTATGCGTCTGCGCACGTTCGCCCCATAGAGCGCTTTTGTAGGGTTGTGGTATGATTGACAAGAGTGAGTGTTCGGATCTCAGAGCGATCCGTCTGTCTGTCTGTCCGTCCGTCTGTCTGTCTGTCCGTCTGTCTGTCCGTCTGTCTGTCTGTCTGTCCGTCTGTCTGTCCGTCTGTCTGTCCGTCTGTCTGTCTGTCCGTCTGTCTGTCTGTCCGTCTGTCTGTCCGTCTGCCTGTCCGTCTGTCTGTCCGTCTGTCTGTCCGTCTGTCTGTCCGTCTGTCTGTCCGTCTGTC